>CATLJY010000271.1:0-59503 GCA_949987705.1 Thereva unica | reverse complement strand
TACTCGGTGAATGTAACTTAATTTCGATGAATAAAGTGAATTTAAGTTATTTTCGATGTACTCGATGAATATAACTTAATTTCGATGAATAAAGTGAATTTAAGTTATTTTCGATGTACTCGATGAATATAACTTAATTTCGATGAATAAAGTGAATTTAAGTTATTTTCGATGTACTCGATGAATGTAACTTAATTTCGATGAATAAAGTGAATTTAAGTTATTTTCGATGTACTCGATGAATATAACTTAATTTCGATGAATAAAGTGAATTTAAGTTATTTTCGATGTACTCGATGAATGTAACTTAATTTCGATGAATAAAGTGAATTTAAGTTATTTTCGATGTACTCGATGAATGTAACTTAATTTCGATGAATAAAGTGAATTTAAGTTATTTTCGATGTACTCGATGAATGTAACTTAATTTCGATGAATAAAGTGAATTTAAGTTATTTTCGATGTACTCGATGAATGTAACTTAATTTCGATGAATAAAGTGAATTTAAGTTATTTTCGATGTACTCGATGAATGTAACTTAATTTCGATGAATAAAGTGAATTTAAGTTATTTTCGATGTACTCGATGAATGTAACTTAATTTCGATGAATAAAGTGAATTTAAGTTATTTTCGATGTACTCGATGAATATAACTTAATTTCGATGATCAAAGTGAATTTAAGTTATTTTCGATGTACTCGATGAATGTAACTTAATTTCGATGAATAAAGTGAATTTAAGTTATTTTCGATGTACTCGATGAATGTAACTTAATTTCGATGAATAAAGTGAATTTAAGCTATTTTCGATGTACTCGATGAATATAACTTAATTTCGATGAAAAAAGTGAATTTAAGTTATTTTCGATGTACTCGATGAATGTAACTTAATTTCGATGAATAAAGTGAATTTAAGTTATTTTCGATGTACTCGATGAATGTAATTTAATTTTGATGAATAAAGTGAATTTAAGTTATTTTCGATGTACTCGATGAATGTAACTTAATTTCGATGAATAAAGTGAATTTAAGTTATTTTCGATGTACTCGATGAATGTAACTTAATTTCAATGAATAAAGTGAATTTAAGTTATTTTCGATGTACTCGATGAATGTAACTTAATTTCGATGAATAAAGTGAATTTAAGTTATTTTCGATGTACTCGATGAATGTAACTTAATTTCGATGAATAAAGTGAATTTAAGTTATTTTCGATGTATTTGATGAATATAACTTAATTTCGATGAATAAAGTGAATTTAAGTTATTTTCGATGTACTCGATGAATATAACTTAATTTCGATGAATAAAGTGAATTTAAGTTATTTTCGATGTACTCGATGAATATAACTTAATTTCGATGAATAAAGTGAATTTAAGTTATTTTCGATGTACTCGATGAATGTAACTTAATTTCGATGAATAAAGTGAATTTAAGTTATTTTCGATGTATTTGATGACTATAACTCAATTTCGATGAATAAAGTGAATTTAAGTTATTTTCGATGTACTCGATGAATATAACTTAATTTCGATGAATAAAGTGAATTTAAGTTATTTTCGATGTATTTGATGACTATAACTCAATTTCGATGAATAAAGTGAATTTAAGTTATTTTCGATGTACTCGATGAATATAACTTAATTTCGATGAATTAAGTGAATTTAAGTTATTTTCGATGTATTTGATGAATGTAACTTAATTTCGATGAATAAAGTGAATTTAAGTTATTTTCGATGTACTCGATGAATGTAACTTAATTTCGATGAATAAAGTGAATTTAAGTTATTTTCGATGTATTTGATGAATATGACTTAATTTCGATGAATAAAGTGAATTTAAGTTATTTTCGATGTACTCGATGAATATAACTTAATTTCGATGATCAAAGTGAATTTAAGTTATTTTCGATGTACTCGATGAATGTAACTTAATTTCGATGAATAAAGTGAATTTAAGTTATTTTCGATGTACTCGATGAATATAACTTAATTTCGATGAATAAAGTGAATTTAAGTTATTTTCGATGTACTCGATGAATGTAACTTAATTTCGATGAATAAAGTGAATTTAAGTTATTTTCGATGTACTCGATGAATGTAACTTAATTTCGATGAATAAAGTGAATTTAAGTTATTTTCGATGTACTCGATGAATGTAACTTAATTTCGATGAATAAGGTGAATTTAAGTTAATTTCGATGTACTCGATGAATATAACTTAATTTCGATGAATAAAGTGAATTTAAGTTATTTTCGATGTACTCGATGAATATAACTTAATTTCGATGAATAAAGTGAATTTAAGTTATTTTCGATGTATTTGATGAATATAACTTAATTTCGATGAATAAAGTGAATTTAAGTTATTTTCGATGTACTCGATGAATATAACTTAATTTCGATGAATAAAGTGAATTTAAGTTATTTTCGATGTACTCGATGAATGTAACTTAATTTCGATGAATAAAGTGAATTTAAGTTATTTTCGATGTACTCGATGAATATAACTTAATTTCGATGAATAAAGTGAATTTAAGTTATTTTCGATGTACTCGATGAATGTAACTTAATTTCGATGAATAAAGTGAATTTAAGTTATCTTCGATGTACTCGATGAATGTAACTTAATTTCGATGAATAAAGTGAATTTAAGTTATTTTCGATGTACTCGTTGAATGTAACTTAATTTCGATGAATAAAGTGAATTTAAGTTATTTTCGATGTATTTGATGAATGTAACTTAATTTCGATGAATAAAGTGAATTTAAGTTATTTTCGATGTACTCGATGAATGTAACTTAATTTCGATGAATAAAGTGAATTTAAGTTATTTTCGATGTACTCGATGAATATAACTTAATTTCGATGATCAAAGTGAATTTAAGTTATTTTCGATGTACTCGATGAATGTAACTTAATTTCGATGAATAAAGTGAATTTAAGTTATTTTCGATGTATTTGATGAATATAACTTAATTTCGATGAATAAAGTGAATTTAAGTTATTTTCGATGTACTCGATGAATGTAACTTAATTTCGATGAATAAAGTGAATTTAAGTTATTTTCGATGTACTCGAGGAATATAACTTAATTTCGATGAATAAAGTGAATTTAAGTTATTTTCGATGTACTCGATGAATGTAACTTAATTTCGATGAATAAAGTGAATTTAAGTTATTTTCGATGTACTCGATGAATATAACTTAATTTCGATGAATAAAGTGAATTTAAGTTATTTTCGATGTACTCGATGAATATAACTTAATTTCGATGAATAAAGTGAATTTAAGTTATTTTCGATGTACTCGATGAATATAACTTAATTTCGATGAATAAAGTGAATTTAAGTTATTTTCGATGTATTTGATGAATGTAACTTAATTTCGATGAATAAAGTGAATTTAAGTTATTTTCGATGTACTCGATGAATATAACTTAATTTCGATGAATAAAGTGAATTTAAGTTATTTTCGATGTACTCGATGAATGTAACTTAATTTCGATGAATAAAGTGAATTTAAGTTATTTTCGATGTACTCGATGAATATAACTTAATTTCGATGATCAAAGTGAATTTAAGTTATTTTCGATGTACTCGATGAATGTAACTTAATTTCGATGAATAAAGTGAATTTAAGTTATTTTCGATGTACTCGATGAATGTAACTTAATTTCGATGAATAAAGTGAATTTAAGTTATTTTCGATGTACTCGATGAATATAACTTAATTTCGATGAATAAAGTGAATTTAAGTTATTTTCGATGTACTCGATGAATATAACTTAATTTCGATGAATAAAGTGAATTTAAGTTATTTTCGATGTATTTGATGAATGTAACTTAATTTCGATGAATAAAGTGAATTTAAGTTATTTTCGATGTACTCGATGAATATAACTTAATTTCGATGAATAAAGTGAATTTAAGTTATTTTCGATGTACTCGATGAATGTAACTTAATTTCGATGAATAAAGTGAATTTAAGTTATTTTCGATGTACTCGATGAATATAACTTAATTTCGATGATCAAAGTGAATTTAAGTTATTTTCGATGTACTCGATGAATGTAACTTAATTTCGATGAATAAAGTGAATTTAAGTTATTTTCGATGTACTCGATGAATGTAACTTAATTTCGATGAATAAAGTGAATTTAAGTTATTTTCGATGTATTTGATGAATGTAACTTAATTTCGATGAATAAAGTGAATTTAAGTTATTTTCGATGTACTCGATGAATGTAACTTAATTTCGATGAATAAAGTGAATTTAAGTTATTTTCGATGTACTCGATGAATGTAACTTAATTTCGATGAATAAAGTGAATTTATGTTATTTTCGATGTACTCGATGAATATAACTTAATTTCGATGAATAAAGTGAATTTAAGTTATTTTCGATGTACTCGATGAATGTAACTTAATTTCGATGAATAAAGTGAATTTAAGTTATTTTCGATGTACTCGATGAATATAACTTAATTTCGATGAATAAAGTGAATTTAAGTTACTTTCGATGTATTTGATGAATGTAACTTAATTTCGATGAATAAAGTGAATTTAAGTTATTTTCGATGTACTCGATGAATGTAACTTAATTTCGATGAATAAAGTGAATTTAAGTTATTTTCGATGTATTTGATGAATGTAACTTAATTTTGATGAATAAAGTGAATTTAAGTTATTTTCGATGAACTCGATGAATGTAACTTAATTTCGATGAATAAAGTGAATTTAAGTTATTTTCGATGTACTCGATGAATATAACTCAATTTCGATGATCAAAGTGAATTTAAGTTATTTTCGATGTACTCGATGAATGTAACTTAATTTCGATGAATAAAAAGAATTTAAGTTATTTTCGATGTATTTGATGAATATAACTTAATTTCGATGAATAAAAAGAATTTAAGTTATTTTCGATGTACTCGATGAATATAACTTAATTTCGATGAATAAAGTGAATTTAAGTTATTTTCGATGTACTCGATGAATATAACTTAGTTTCGATGAATAAAGTGAATTTAAGTTATTTTCGATGTACTCGATGAATGTAACTTAATTTCGATGAATAAAGTGAATTTAAGTTATTTTCGATGTACTCGATGAATATAACTTAATTTCGATGAATAAAGTGAATTTAAGTTATTTTCGATGTACTCGATGAATATAACTTAATTTCGATGAATTAAGTGAATTTAAGTTATTTTCGATATATTTTATGAATGTAACTTAATTTCGATGAATAAAGTGAATTTAAGTTATTTTCGATGTACTCGATGAATATAACTTAATTTCGATGAATAAAGTGAATTTAAGTTATTTTGGATGTACTCGATGAATATAACTTAATTTCGATGAATAAAGTGAATTTAAGTTATTTGCGATGTACTCGATGAATATAACTTAATTTCGATGAATAAAGAGAATTTAAGTTATTTTGGATGTACTCGATGAATATAACTTAATTTCGATGAATAAAGTGAATTTAAGTTATTTTCGAAATACTCGATGAATGTAACTTAATTTCGATGAATAAAAAGAATTTAAGTTATTTTCGATGTACTCGATGAATGTAACTTAATTTCGATGAATAAAGTGAATTTAAGTTATTTTCGATGTACTCGATGAATATAACTTAATTTCGATGAATAAAGGGAATTTAAGTTATTTTCGATGTACTCGATGAATGTAACTTAATTTCGATGAATAAAGTGAATTTAAGTTATTTTCGATGTACTCGATGAATGTAACTTAATTTCGATGAATAAAGTGAATTTAAGTTATTTTCGATGTACTCGATGAATGTAACTTAATTTCGATGAATAAAGTGAATTTAAGTTATTTTCGATGTACTCGATGAATATAGCTTAATTTCGATGAATAAAGTGAATTTAAGTTATTTTCGATGTACTCGATGAATATAACTTAATTTCGATGAATAAAGTGAATTTAAGTTATTTTCGATGTATTTGATGAATATAACTTAATTTCGATGAATAAAGTGAATTTAAGTTATTTTCGATGTACTCGATGAATATAACTTAATTTCGATGAATAAAGTGAATTTAAGTTATTTTCGATGTACTCGATGAATGTAACTTAATTTCGATGAATAAAGTGAATTTAAGTAATTTTCGATGTACTCGATGAATATAACTTAATTTCGATGAATAAAGTGAATTTAAGTTATTTTCGATGTACTCGATGAATGTAACTTAATTTCGATGAATAAAGTGAATTTAAGTTATTTTCGATGTACTCGATGAATGTAACTTAATTTCGATGAATAAAGTGAATTTAAGTTATTTTCGATGTACTCGATGAATGTAACTTAATTTCGATGAATAAAGTGAATTTAAGTTATTTTCGATGTACACGATGAATGTAACTTAATTTCGATGAATAAAGTGAATTTAAGTTATTTTCGATGTACTCGATGAATGTAACTTAATTTCGATGAATAAAGTGAATTTAAGTTATTTTCGATGTACTCGATGAATATAACTTAATTTCGATGATCAAAGTGAATTTAAGTTATTTTCGATGTACTCGATGAATGTAACTTAATTTCGATGAATAAAGTGAATTTAAGTTATTTTCGATGTACTCGATGAATGTAACTTAATTTCGATGAATAAAGTGAATTTAAATTATTTTCGATGTACTCGATGAATGTAACTTAATTTCGATGAATAAAGTGAATTTAAGTTATTTTCGATGTACTCGATGAATGTAACTTAATTTCGATGAATAAAGTGAATTTAAGTTATTTTCGATGTACTCGATGAATGTAACTTAATTTCGATGAATAAAGTGAATTTAAGTTATTTTCGATGCACTCGATGAATATAACTTAATTTCGATGAATAAAGTGAATTTAAGTTATTTTCGATGTACTCGATGAATGTAACTTAATTTCGATGAATAAAGTGAATTTAAGTTATTTTCGATGTACTCGAGGAATATAACTTAATTTCGATGAATAAAGTGAATTTAAGTTATTTTCGATGTACTCGATGAATGTAACTTAATTTCGATGAATAAAGTGAATTTAAGTTATTTTCGATGTACTCGATGAATATAACTTAATTTCGATGAATAAAGTGAATTTAAGTTATTTTCGATGTACTCGATGAATATAACTTAATTTCGATGAATAAAGTGAATTTAAGTTATTTTCGATGTACTCGATGAATATAACTTAATTTCGATGAATAAAGTGAATTTAAGTTATTTTCGATGTACTCGATGAATGTAACTTAATTTCGATGAATAAAGTGAATTTAAGTTATTTTCGATGTACTCGATGAATGTAACTTAATTTCGATGAATAAAGTGAATTTAAGTTATTTTCGATGTACTCGATGAATATAACTTAATTTCGATGAATAAAGTGAATTTAAGTTATTTTCGATGTACTCGATGAATGTAACATAATTTCGATGAATAAAGTGAATTTAAGTTATTTTCGATGTACTCGATGAATGTAACTTAATTTCGATGAATAAAGTGAGTTTAAGTTATTTTCGATGTACTCGATGAATATAACTTAATTTCGATGAATAAAGTGAATTCAAGTTATTTTCGATGTACTCGATGAATGTAACTTAATTTCGATGAATAAAGTGAATTTAAGTTATTTTCGATGTACTCGATGAATATAACTTAATTTCGATGAATAAAGTGAATTTAAGTTATTTTCGATGTACTCGATGAATGTAACTAAATTTCGATGAATAAAGTGAATTTAAGTTATTTTCGATGTACTCGATGAATATAACTTAATTTCGATGATCAAAGTGAATTTAAGTTATTTTCGATGTACTCGATGAATGTAACTTAATTTCGATGAATAAAGTGAATTTAAGTTATTTTCGATGTACTCGATGAATATAACTTAATTTCGATGATCAAAGTGAATTTAAGTTATTTTCGATGTACTCGATGAATGTAACTTAATTTCGATGAATAAAGTGAATTTAAGTTATTTTCGATGTACTCGATGAATGTAACTTAATTTCGATGAATAAAGTGAATTTAAGTTATTTTCGATGTACTCGATGAATGTAACTTAATTTCGATGAATAAAGTGAATTTAAGTTATTTTCGATGTACTCGATGAATATAACTTAATTTCGATGATCAAAGTGAATTTAAGTTATTTTCGATGTACTCGATGAATGTAACTTAATTTCGATGAATAAAGTGAATTTAAGTTATTTTCGATGTATTTGATGAATATAACTTAATTTCGATGAATAAAGTGAATTTAAGTTATTTTCGATGTACTCGATGAATGTAACTTAATTTCGATGAATAAAGTGAATTTAAGTTATTTTCGATGTACTCGATGAATGTAACTTAATTTCGATGAATAAAGTGAATTTAAGTTATTTTCGATGTACTCGATGAATATAACTTAATTTCGATGATCAAAGTGAATTTAAGTTATTTTCGATGTACTCGATGAATGTAACTTAATTTCGATGAATAAAGTGAATTTAAGTTATTTTCGATGTATTTGATGAATATAACTTAATTTCGATGAATAAAGTGAATTTAAGTTATTTTCGATGTACTCGATGAATGTAACTTAATTTCAATGAATAAAGTGAATTTAAGTTATTTTCGATGTACTCGATGAATGTAACTTAATTTCGATGAATAAAGTGAATTTAAGTTATTTTCGATGTATTTGATGAATATAACTTAATTTCGATGAATAAAGTGAATTTAAGTTATTTTCGCTGTACTCGATGAATGTAACTTAATTTCGATGAATAAAGTGAATTTAAGTTATTTTCGATGTACTCGATGAATATAACTTAATTTCGATGATCAAAGTGAATTTAAGTTATTTTCGATGTACTCGATGAATGTAACTTAATTTCGATGAATAAAGTGAATTTAAGTTATTTTCGATGTACTCGATGAATATAACTTAATTTCGATGATCAAAGTGAATTTAAGTTATTTTCGATGTACTCGATGAATGTAACTTAATTTCGATGAATAAAGTGAATTTAAGTTATTTTCGATGTACTCGATGAATGTAACTTAATTTCGACGAATAAAGTGAATTTAAGTTATTTTCGATGTACTCGATGAATATAACTTAATTTCGATGATCAAAGTGAATTTAAGTTATTTTCGATGTACTCGATGAATGTAACTTAATTTCGATGAATAAAGTGAATTTAAGTTATTTTCGATGTACTCGATGAATATAACTTAATTTCGATGAAATGCAAAAACGTCGACTTCGGTGGTTTGGACATGTTTGCCGAATGGATGATAACCGCTTGCCACGTAAACTTCTCTGGCGAGACCGTCCTGCAGACTGGAGAATACAGCGATCGGCACCGAAGAAAACCTGGTTGAAGAATATCGAGGGTGACTTAAAGAATCAACGATTATCAGTTACCGAGGCTCCAGACACCGCCAAAAACCGAGAAGAATGGAAGCGAATCGTGAATAGAGTTCGGGACCCAGCGGCACCGACAGCAGCGTATCCGTTGCGGGAACGTCCCGCTCGGACCGCCAGCTAACGGATCAAAGAAGAAGAAGAAGAAAGTGAATTTAAGTTATTTTCGATGTACTCGATGAATATAACTTAATTTCGATGAATAAAGTGAATTTAAGTTATTTTCGATATACTCGATGAATGTAACTTAATTTCGATGAATAAAGTGAATTTAAGTTATTTTCGATGTACTCGATGAATATAACTTAATTTCGATGAATAAAGTGAATTTAAGTTATTTTCGATGTATTCGATGAATGTAACTTAATTTCGATGAATAAAGTGAATTTAAGTTATTTTCGATGTACTCGATGAATGTAACTTAATTTCGATGAATAAAGTGAATTTAAGTTATTTTCGATGTACTCGATGAATGTAACTTAATTTCGATGAATAAAGTGAATTTAAGTTATTTTCGATGTACTCGATGAATATAACTTAATTTCGATGATCAAAGTGAATTTAAGTTATTTTCGATGTACTCGATGAATGTAACTTAATTTCGATGACTAAGGTGAATTTAAGTTATTTTCGATGTACTCGATGAATGTAACTTAATTTCGATGAAATGCAAAAACGTCGACTACGGTGGTTTGGACATGTTTGCCGAATGGATGATAACCGCTTGCCACGTAAACTTCTCTGGCGAGACCGTCCTGCAGACTGGAGAATACAGCGATCGGCACCGAAGAAAACCTGGTTGAAGAATATCGAGGGTGACTTAAAGAATCAACGATTATCAGTTACCGAGGCTCGAGACACCGCCAAAAACCGAGAAGAATGGAAGCGAATCGTGAATAGAGTTCGGGACCCAGCGGCACCGACAGCAGCGTATCCGTTGCGGGGACGTCCCGCTCGGACCGCCAGCTAACGGATCAAAGAAGAAGAAGAAGAAAGTGAATTTAAGTTATTTTCGATGTACTCGATGAATATAACTTAATTTCGATGAATAAAGTGAATTTAAGTTATTTTCGATGTACTCGATGAATGTAACTTAATTTCGATGAATAAAGTGAATTTAAGTTATTTTCGATGTACTCGATGAATATAACTTAATTTCGATGAATAAAGTGAATTTAAGTTATTTTCGATGTATTCGATGAATATAACTTAATTTCGATGATCAGAGTGAATTTAAGTTATTTTCGATGTACTCGATGAATGTAACTTAATTTCGATGAATAAAGTGAATTTAAGTTATTTTCGATGTACTCGATGAATGTAACTTAATTTCGATGAATAAAGTGAATTTAAGTTATTTTCGATGTACTCGATGAATATAACTTAATTTCGATGAATAAAGTGAATTTAAGTTATTTTCGATGTACTCGATGAATATAACTTAATTTCGATGAATAAAGTGAATTTAAGTTATTTTCGATGTATTTGATGAATGTAACTTAATTTCGATGAATAAAGTGAATTTAAGTTATTTTCGATGTACTCGATGAATGTAACTTAATTTCGATGAATAAAGTGAATTTAAGTTGTTTTCGATGTACTCGATGAATGTAACTTAATTTCGATGAATAAAGTGAATTTAAGTTATTTTCGATGTACTCGATGAATATAACTTAATTTCGATGATCAAAGTGAATTTAAGTTATTTTCGATGTACTCGATGAATGTAACTTAATTTCGATGAATAAAGTGAATTTAAGTTATTTTCGATGTACTCGATGAATGTAACTTAATTTCGATGAATAAAGTGAATTTAAGTTATTTTCGATGTATTCGATGAATGTAACTTAATTTCGATGAATAAAGTGAATTTAAGTTATTTTCGATGTACTCGATGAATATAACTTAATTTCGATGAATAAAGTGAATTTAAGTTATTTTCGATGTACTCGATGAATGTAACTTAATTTCGACGAATAAAGTGAATTTAAGTTATTTTCGATGTACTCGATGAATGTAACTTAATTTCGATGAATAAAGTGAATTTAAGTTATTTTCGATGTACTCGATGAATGTATCTTAATTGCGATGAATAAAGTGAATTTAAGTTATTTTCGATGTACTCGATGAATGTAACTTAATTTCGATGAATAAAGTGAATTTAAGTTATTTTCGATGTACTCGATGAATGTAATTTAATTTCGATGAATAAAGTTAATTTAAGTTATTTTCGATGTACTCGATGAATGTAACTTAATTTCGATGAATAAAGTGAATTTAAGTTATTTTCTATGTATTTGATGAATATAACTTAATTTCGATGAATAAAGTGAATTTAAGTTATTTTCGATGTACTCGATGAATATAACTTAATTTCGATGAATAAAGTGAATTTAAGTTATTTTCGATGTAATCGATGAATATAACTTAATTTCGATGAATAAAGTGAATTTAAGTTATTTTCGATGTACTCGATGAATGTAACTTAATTTCGATGAATAAAGTGAATTTAAGTTATTTTCGATGTATTTGATGAATATAACTTAATTTCGATGAATAAAGTGAATTTAAGTTATTTCGATGTACTCGATGAATGTAACTTAATTGCGATGAATAAAGTGAATTTAAGTTATTTTCGATGTACTCGATGAATGTAACTTAATTTCGATGAATAAAGTGAATTTAAGTTATTTTCGATGTACTCGATGAATGTAACTTAATTTCGATGAATAAAGTGAATTTAAGTTATTTTCGATGTACTCGATGAATGTAACTTAATTTCGATGAATAAAGTGAATTTAAGTTATTTTCGATGTATTTGATGAATATAACTTAATTTCGATGAATAAAGTGAATTTAAGTTATTTTCGATGTACTCGATGAATATAACTTAATTTCGATGAATAAAGTGAATTTAAGTTATTTTCGATGTACTCGATGAATATAACTTAATTTCGATGAATAAAGTGAATTTAAGTTATTTTCGATGTACTCGATGAATGTAACTTAATTTCGATGAATAAAGTGAATTTAAGTTATTTTCGATGTATTTGATGAATATAACTTAATTTCGATGAATAAAGTGAATTTAAGTTATTTTCGATGTACTCGATGAATGTAACTTAATTTCGATGAATAAAGTGAATTTAAGTTATTTTCGATGTACTCGATGAATGTAACTTAATTTCGATGAATAAAGTGAATTTAAGTTATTTTCGATGTGCTCGATGAATGTAACTTAATTTCGATGAATAAAGTGAATTTAAGTTATTTTCGATGTACTCGATGAGTATAACTTAATTTCGATGAATAAAGTGAATTTAAGTTATTTTCGATGTACTCGATGAATATAACTTAATTTCGATGAATAAAGTGAATTTAAGTTATTTTCGATGTATTTGATGAATGTAACTTAATTTCGATGAATAAAGTGAATTTAAGTTATTTTCGATGTACTCGATGAATGTAACTTAATTTCGATGAATAAAGTGAATTTAAGTTATTTTCGATGTACTCGATGAATGTAACTTAATTTCGATGAATAAAGTGAATTTAAGTTATTTTCGATGTACTCGATGAATATAACTTAATTTCGATGATCAAAGTGAATTTAAGTTATTTTCGATGTACTCGATGAATGTAACTTAATTTCGATGAATAAAGTGAATTTAAGTTATTTTCGATGTACTCGATGAATGTAACTTAATTTCGATGAATAAGTGAATTTAAGTTATTTTCGATGTATTCGATGAATGTAACTTAATTTCGATGAATAAAGTGAATTTAAGTTATTTTCGATGTACTCGATGAATATAACTTAATTTCGATGAATAAAGTGAATTTAAGTTATTTTCGATGTACTCGATGAATGTAACTTAATTTCGATGAATAAAGTGAATTTAAGTTATTTTCGATGTACTCGATGAATGTAACTTAATTTCGATGAATAAAGTGAATTTAAGTTATTTTCGATGTACTCGATGAATGTAACTTAATTGCGATGAATAAAGTGAATTTAAGTTATTTTCGATTTACTCGATGAATGTAACTTAATTTCGATGAATAAAGTGAATTTAAGTTATTTTCGATGTACTCGATGAATGTAACTTAATTTCGAAGAATAAAGTGAATTTAAGTTATTTTCGATGTACTCGATGAATGTAACTTAATTTCGATGAATAAAGTGAATTTAAGTTATTTTCGATGTATTTGATGAATATAACTAAATTTCGATGAATAAAGTGAATTTAAGTTATTTTCGATGTACTCGATGAATATAACTTAATTTCGATGAATAAAGTGAATTTAAGTTATTTTCGATGTACTCGATGAATATAACTTAATTTCGATGAATAAAGTGAATTTAAGTTATTTTCGATGTACTCGATGAATGTAACTTAATTTCGATGAATAAAGTGAATTTAAGTTATTTTCGATGTATTTGATGAATATAACTTAATTTCGATGAATAAAGTGAATTTAAGTTATTTTCGATGTACTCGATGAATGTAACTTAATTTCGATGAATAAAGTGAATTTAAGTTATTTTCGATGTACTCGATGAATGTAACTTAATTTCGATGAATAAAGTGAATTTAAGTTATTTTCGATGTACTCGATGAATGTAACTTAATTTCGATGAATAAAGTGAATTTAAGTTATTTTCGATGTACTCGATGAGTATAACTTAATTTCGATGAATAAAGTGAATTTAAGTTATTTTCGATGTACTCGATGAATATAACTTAATTTCGATGAATAAAGTGAATTTAAGTTATTTTCGATGTACTCGATGAATGTAACTTAATTTCGATGAATAAAGTGAATTTAAGTTATTTTCGATGTACTCGATGAATGTAACTTAATTTCGATGAATAAAGTGAATTTAAGTTATTTTCGATGTACTCGATGAATATAACTTAATTTCGATGAATAAAGTGAATTTAAGTTATTTTCGATGTACTCGATGAATGTAACTTAATTTCGATGAATAAAGTGAATTTAAGTTATTTTCGATGTACTCGATGAATATAACTTAATTTCGATGATCAAAGTGAATTTAAGTTATTTTCGATGTACTCGATGAATGTAACTTAATTTCGATGAATAAAGTGAATTTAAGTTATTTTCGATGTACTCGATGAATATAACTTAATTTCGATGAAATGCAAAAACGTCGACTACGGTGGTTTGGACATGTTTGCCGAATGGATGATAACCGCTTGCCACGTAAACTTCTCTGGCGAGACCGTCCTGCAGACTGGAGAATACAGCGATCGGCACCGAAGAAAACCTGGTTGAAGAATATCGAGGGTGACTTAAAGAATCAACGATTATCAGTTACCGAGGCTCGAGACACCGCCAAAAACCGAGAAGAATGGAAGCGAATCGTGAATAGAGTTCGGACCCAGCGGCACCGACAGCAGCGTATCCGTTGCGGGGACGTCCCGCTCGGACCGCCAGCTAACGGATCAAAGAAGAAGAAGAAGAAAGTGAATTTAAGTTATTTTCGATGTACTCGATGAATATAACTTAATTTCGATGAATAAAGTGAATTTAAGTTATTTTCGATGTATTCGATGAATGTAACTTAATTTCGATGAATAAAGTGAATTTAAGTTATTTTCGATGTACTCGATGAATTTAACTTAATTTCGATGAATAAAGTGAATTTAAGTTAATTTCGATGTACTCGATGAATGTAACTTAATTTCGATGAATAACGTGAATTTAAGTTATTTTCGATGTACTCGATGAATATAACTTAATTTCGATGATCAAAGTGAATTTAAGTTATTTTCGATGTGCTCGATGAATGTAACTTAATTTCGATGAATAAAGTGAATTTAAGTTATTTTCGATGTACTCGATGAATGTAACTTAATTTCGATGAATAAAGTGAATTTAAGTTATTTTCGATGTACTCGATGAATATAACTTAATTTCGATGAATAAAGTGAATTTAAGTTATTTTCGATGTACTCGATGAATATAACTTAATTTCGATGAATAAAGTGAATTTAAGTTATTTTCGATGTATTTGATGAATGTAACTTAATTTCGATGAATAAAGTGAATTTAAGTTATTTTCGATGTACTCGATGAATGTAACTTAATTTCGATGAATAAAGTGAATTTAAGTTATTTTCGATGTACTCGATGAATGTAACTTAATATCGATGAATAAAGTGAATTTAAGTTATTTTCGATGTACTCGATGAATGTAACTTAATTTCGATGATCAAAGTGAATTTAAGTTATTTTCGATGTACTCGATGAATGTAACTTAATTTCGATGAATAAAGTGAATTTAAATTATTTTCGATGTACTCGATGAATATAACTTAATTTCGATGAATAAAGTGAATTTAAGTTATTTTCGATGTACTCGATGAATGTAACTTAATTTCGATGAATAAAATGAATTTAAGTTATTTTCGATGTACTCGATGAATGTAACTTAATTTCGATGAATAAAGTGAATTTAAGTTATTTTCGATGTACTCGATGAGTATAACTTAATTTCGATGAATAAAGTGAATTTAAGTTATTTTCGATGTACTCGATGAATGTAACTTAATTTCGATGAATAAAGTGAATTTAAGTTATTTTCGATGTACTCGATGAATGTAACTTAATTTCGATGAATAAAGTGAATTTAAGTTATTTTCGATGTACTCGATGAATGTAACTTAATTTCGATGATCAAAGTGAATTTAAGTTATTTTCGATGTACTCGATGAATGTAACTTAATTTCGATGAATAAAGTGAATTTAAGTTATTTTCGATGTACTCGATGAATATAACTTAATTTCGATGAATAAAGTGAATTTAAGTTATTTTCGATGTACTCGATGAATATAACTTAATTTCGATGATCAAAGTGAATTTAAGTTATTTTCGATGTACTCGATGAATGTAACTTAATTTCGATGAATAAAGTGAATTTATGTTATTTTCGATGTACTCGATGAATATAACTTAATTTCGATGAATAAAGTGAATTTAAGTTATTTTCGATGTACTCGATGAATGTAACTTAATTTCGATGAATAAAGTGAATTTAAGTTATTTTCGATGTACTCGATGAATATAACTTAATTTCGATGAATAAAGTGAATTTAAGTTATTTTCGATGTACTCGATGAATATAACTTAATTTCGATGAATAAAGTGAATTTAAGTTATTTTCGATGTATTTGATGAATGTAACTTAATTTCGATGAATAAAGTGAATTTAAGTTATTTTCGATGTACTCGATGAATGTAACTTAATTTCGATGAATAAAGTGAATTTAAGTTATTTTCGATGTACTCGATGAATGTAACTTAATTTCGATGAATAAAGTGAATTTAAGTTATTTTCGATGTACTCGATGAATGTAACTTAATTTCGATGATCAAAGTGAATTTAAGTTATTTTCGATGTACTCGATGAATGTAACTTAATTTCGATGAATAAAGTGAATTTAAGTTATTTTCGATATACTCGATGAATATAACTTAATTTCGATGAATAAAGTGAATTTAAGTTATTTTCGATGTACTCGATGAATGTAACTTAATTTCGATGAATAAAGTGAATTTAAGTTATTTTCGATGTACTCGATGAATGTAACTTAATTTCGATGAATAAAGTGAATTTAAGTTATTTTCGATGTACTCGATGAGTATAACTTAATTTCGATGAATAAAGTGAATTTAAGTTATTTTCGATGTACTCGATGAATGTAACTTAATTTCGATGAATAAAGTGAATTTAAGTTATTTTCGATGTACTCGATGAATGTAACTTAATTTCGATGAATAAAGTGAATTTAAGTTATTTTCGATGTACTCGATGAATGTAACTTAATTTCGATGAATAAAGTGAATTTAAGTTATTTTCGATGTACTCGATGAATGTAACTTAATTTCGATGATCAAAGTGAATTTAAGTTATTTTCGATGTACTCGATGAATGTAACTTAATTTCGATGAATAAAGTGAATTTATGTTATTTTCGATGTACTCGATGAATATAACTTAATTTCGATGAATAAAGTGAATTTAAGTTATTTTCGATGTACTCGATGAATATAACTTAATTTCGATGAATAAAGTGAATTTAAGTTATTTTCGATGTACTCGATGAATGTAACTTAATTTTGATGATCAAAGTGAATTTAAGTTATTTTCGATGTACTCGATGAATGTAACTTAATTTCGATGAATAAAGTGAATTTAAGTTATTTTCGATGTACTCGATGAATATAACTTAATTTCGATGAATAAAGTGAATTTAAGTTATTTTCGATGTACTCGATGAATGTAACTTAATTTCGATGAATAAAGTGAATTTAAGTTATTTTCGATGTATTCGATGAATGTAACTTAATTTCGATGAATAAAGTGAATTTAAGTTATTTTCGATGTACTCGATGAATGTAATTTAATTTTGATGAATAAAGTGAATTTAAGTTATTTTCGATGTACTCGATGAATGTAACTAAATTTCGATGAATAAAGTGAATTTAAGTTATTTTCGATGTACTCGATGAATGTAACTTAATTTCAATGAATAAAGTGAATTTAAGTTATTTTCGATGTACTCGATGAATGTAACTTAATTTCGATGAATAAAGTGAATTTAAGTTATTTTCGATGTACTCGATGAATGTAACTTAATTTCGATGAATAAAGTGAATTTAAGTTATTTTCGATGTATTTGATGAATATAACTTAATTTCGATGAATAAAGTGAATTTAAGTTATTTTCGATGTACTCGATGAATATAACTTAATTTCGATGAATAAAGTGAATTTAAGTTATTTTCGATGTACTCGATGAATATAACTTAATTTCTATGAATAAAGTGAATTTAAGTTATTTTCGATGTACTCGATGAATGTAACTTAATTTCGATGAATAAAGTGAATTTAAGTTATTTTCGATGTATTTGATGACTATAACTCAATTTCGATGAATAAAGTGAATTTAAGTTATTTTCGATGTACTCGATGAATGTAACTTAATTTCGATGAATAAAGTGAATTTAAGTTATTTTCGATGTACTCGATGAATGTAACTTAATTTCGATGAATGAAGTGAATTTAAGTTATTTTCGATGTACTCGATGAATGTAACTTAATTTCGATGAATAAAGTGAATTTAAGTTATTTTCGATGTACTCGATGAATGTAACTTAATTTCGATGAATAAAGTGAATTTAAGTTATTTTCGATGTATTTGATGAATATAACTTAATTTCGATGAATAAAGTGAATTTAAGTTATTTTCGATGTACTCGATGAATGTAACTTAATTTCGATGAATAAAGTGAACTTAAGTTATTTTCGATGTACTCGATGAATGTAACTTAATTTCGATGAATAAAGTGAATTTAAGTTATTTTTGATGTACTCGATGAATGTAACTTAATTTCGATGAATAAAGTGAATTTAAGTTATTTTCGATGTACTCGATGAATGTAACTTAATTTCGATGAATAAAGTGAATTTAAGTTATTTTCGATGTACTCGATGAGTATAACTTAATTTCGATGAATAAAGTGAATTTAAGTTATTTTCGATGTACTCGATGAATATAACTTAATTTCGATGAATAAAGTGAATTTAAGTTATTTTCGATGTACTCGATGAATGTAACTTAATTTCGATGAATAAAGTGAATTTAAGTTATTTTCGATGTACTCGATGAATGTAACTTAATTTCGATGAATAAAGTGAATTTAAGTTATTTTCGATGTACTCGATGAATGTATCTTAATTTCGATGAATAAAGTGAATTTAAGTTATTTTCGATGTACTCGATGAATATAACTTAATTTCGATGAATAAAGTGAATTTAAGTTATTTTCGATGTACTCGATGAATGTAACTTAATTTCGATGAATAAAGTGAATTTAAGTTATTTTCGATGTACTCGATGAATATAACTTAATTTCGATGATCAAAGTGAATTTAAGTTATTTTCGATGTACTCGATGAATGTAACTTAATTTCGATGAATAAAGTGAATTTAAGTTATTTTTGATGTACTCGATGAATATAACTTAATTTCGATGAAATGCAAAAACGTCGACTACGGTGGTTTGGACATGTTTGCCGAATGGATGATAACCGCTTGCCACGTAAACTTCTCTGGCGAGACCGTCCTGCAGACTGGAGAATACAGCGATCGGCACCGAAGAAAACCTGGTTGAAGAATATCGAGGGTGACTTAAAGAATCAACGATTATCAGTTACCGAGGCTCGAGACACCGCCAAAAACCGAGAAGAATGGAAGCGAATCGTGAATAGAGTTCGGGACCCAGCGGCACCGACAGCAGCGTATCCGTTGCGGGGACGTCCCGCTCGGACCGCCAGCTAACGGATCAAAGAAGAAGATGAAGAAAGTGAATTTAAGTTATTTTCGATGTACTCGATGAATATAACTTAATTTCGATGAATAAAGTGAATTTAAGTTATTTTCGATGTACTCGATGAATGTAACTTAATTTCGATGAATAAAGTGAATTTAAGTTATTTTCGATGTACTCGATGAATATAACTTAATTTCGATGAATAAAGTGAATTTAAGTTATTTTCGATGTACTCGGTGAATGTAACTTAATTTCGATGAATAAAGTGAATTTAAGTTATTTTCGATGTACTCGATGAATATAACTTAATTTCGATGAATAAAGTGAATTTAAGTTATTTTCGATGTACTCGATGAATATAACTTAATTTCGATGAATAAAGTGAATTTAAGTTATTTTCGATGTACTCGATGAATGTAACTTAATTTCGATGAATAAAGTGAATTTAAGTTATTTTCGATGTACTCGATGAATATAACTTAATTTCGATGAATAAAGTGAATTTAAGTTATTTTCGATGTACTCGGTGAATGTAACTTAATTTCGATGAATAAAGTGAATTTAAGTTATTTTCGATGTACTCGATGAATGTAACTTAATTTCGATGAATAAAGTGAATTTAAGTTATTTTCGATGTACTCGATGAATGTAACTTAATTTCGATGAATAAAGTGAATTTAAGTTATTTTCGATTTACTCGATGAATATAACTTAATTTCGATGAATAAAGTGAATTTAAGTTATTTTCGATGTACTCGATGAATGTAACTTAATTTCGATGAATAAAGTGAATTTAAGTTATTTTCGATGTACTCGATGAATGTAACTTAATTTCGATGAATAAAGTGAATTTAAGTTATTTTCGATGTACTCGATGAATATAACTTAATTTCGATGATCAAAGTGAATTTAAATTATTTTCGATGTACTCGATGAATGTAACTTAATTTCGATGAATAAAGTGAATTTAAGTTATTTTCGATGTATTTGATGACTATAACTCAATTTCGATGAATAAAGTGAATTTAAGTTATTTTCGATGTACTCGATGAATATAACTTAATTTCGATGAATTAAGTGAATTTAAGTTATTTTCGATGTATTTGATGAATGTAACTTAATTTCGATGAATAAAGTGAATTTAAGTTATTTTCGATGTACTCGATGAATGTAACTTAATTTCGATGAATAAAGTGAATTTAAGTTATTTTCGATGTATTTGATGAATATGACTTAATTTCGATGAATAAAGTGAATTTAAGTTATTTTCGATGTACTCGATGAATATAACTTAATTTCGATGATCAAAGTGAATTTAAGTTATTTTCGATGTACTCGATGAATGTAACTTAATTTCGATGAATAAAGTGAATTTAAGTTATTTTCGATGTACTCGATGAATATAACTTAATTTCGATGAATAAAGTGAATTTAAGTTATTTTCGATGTACTCGATGAATGTAACTTAATTTCGATGAATAAAGTGAATTTAAGTTATTTTCGATGTACTCGATGAATGTAACTTAATTTCGATGAATAAAGTGAATTTAAGTTATTTTCGATGTACTCGATGAATGTAACTTAATTTCGATGAATAAGGTGAATTTAAGTTAATTTCGATGTACTCGATGAATATAACTTAATTTCGATGAATAAAGTGAATTTAAGTTATTTTCGATGTACTCGATGAATATAACTTAATTTCGATGAATAAAGTGAATTTAAGTTATTTTCGATGTATTTGATGAATATAACTTAATTTCGATGAATAAAGTGAATTTAAGTGATTTTCGATGTACTCGATGAATATAGCTTAATTTCGATGAATAAAGTGAATTTAAGTTATTTTCGATGTACTCGATGAATGTAACTTAATTTCGATGAATAAAGTGAATTTAAGTTATTTTCGATGTACTCGATGAATATAACTTAATTTCGATGAATAAAGTGAATTTAAGTTATTTTCGATGTACTCGATGAATGTAACTTAATTTCGATGAATAAAGTGAATTTAAGTTATCTTCGATGTACTCGATGAATGTAACTTAATTTCGATGAATAAAGTGAATTTAAGTTATTTTCGATGTACTCGATGAATGTAACTTAATTTCGATGAATAAAGTGAATTTAAGTTATTTTCGATGTACTCGATGAATATAACTTAATTTCGATGATCAAAGTGAATTTAAGTTATTTTCGATGTACTCGATGAATGTAACTTAATTTCGATGAATAAAGTGAATTTAAGTTATTTTCGATGTATTTGATGAATATAACTTAATTTCGATGAATAAAGTGAATTTAAGTTATTTTCGATGTACTCGATGAATGTAACTTAATTTCGATGAATAAAGTGAATTTAAGTTATTTTCGATGTACTCGAGGAATATAACTTAATTTCGATGAATAAAGTGAATTTAAGTTATTTTCGATGTACTCGATGAATGTAACTTAATTTCGATGAATAAAGTGAATTTAAGTTATTTTCGATGTACTCGATGAATATAACTTAATTTCGATGAATAAAGTGAATTTAAGTTATTTTCGATGTACTCGATGAATATAACTTAATTTCGATGAATAAAGTGAATTTAAGTTATTTTCGATGTACTCGATGAATATAACTTAATTTCGATGAATAAAGTGAATTTAAGTTATTTTCGATGTATTTGATGAATGTAACTTAATTTCGATGAATAAAGTGAATTTAAGTTATTTTCGATGTACTCGATGAATATAACTTAATTTCGATGAATAAAGTGAATTTAAGTTATTTTCGATGTACTCGATGAATGTAACTTAATTTCGATGAATAAAGTGAATTTAAGTTATTTTCGATGTACTCGATGAATATAACTTAATTTCGATGATCAAAGTGAATTTAAGTTATTTTCGATGTACTCGATGAATGTAACTTAATTTCGATGAATAAAGTGAATTTAAGTTATTTTCGATGTACTCGATGAATGTAACTTAATTTCGATGAATAAAGTGAATTTAAGTTATTTTCGATGTACTCGATGAATATAACTTAATTTCGATGAATAAAGTGAATTTAAGTTATTTTCGATGTACTCGATGAATATAACTTAATTTCGATGAATAAAGTGAATTTAAGTTATTTTCGATGTATTTGATGAATGTAACTTAATTTCGATGAATAAAGTGAATTTAAGTTATTTTCGATGTACTCGATGAATATAACTTAATTTCGATGAATAAAGTGAATTTAAGTTATTTTCGATGTACTCGATGAATGTAACTTAATTTCGATGAATAAAGTGAATTTAAGTTATTTTCGATGTACTCGATGAATATAACTTAATTTCGATGATCAAAGTGAATTTAAGTTATTTTCGATGTACTCGATGAATGTAACTTAATTTCGATGAATAAAGTGAATTTAAGTTATTTTCGATGTACTCGATGAATGTAACTTAATTTCGATGAATAAAGTGAATTTAAGTTATTTTCGATGTATTTGATGAATGTAACTTAATTTCGATGAATAAAGTGAATTTAAGTTATTTTCGATGTACTCGATGAATGTAACTTAATTTCGATGAATAAAGTGAATTTAAGTTATTTTCGATGTACTCGATGAATGTAACTTAATTTCGATGAATAAAGTGAATTTATGTTATTTTCGATGTACTCGATGAATATAACTTAATTTCGATGAATAAAGTGAATTTAAGTTATTTTCGATGTACTCGATGAATGTAACTTAATTTCGATGAATAAAGTGAATTTAAGTTATTTTCGATGTACTCGATGAATATAACTTAATTTCGATGAATAAAGTGAATTTAAGTTACTTTCGATGTATTTGATGAATGTAACTTAATTTCGATGAATAAAGTGAATTTAAGTTATTTTCGATGTACTCGATGAATGTAACTTAATTTCGATGAATAAAGTGAATTTAAGTTATTTTCGATGTATTTGATGAATGTAACTTAATTTTGATGAATAAAGTGAATTTAAGTTATTTTCGATGAACTCGATGAATGTAACTTAATTTCGATGAATAAAGTGAATTTAAGTTATTTTCGATGTACTCGATGAATATAACTCAATTTCGATGATCAAAGTGAATTTAAGTTATTTTCGATGTACTCGATGAATGTAACTTAATTTCGATGAATAAAAAGAATTTAAGTTATTTTCGATGTATTTGATGAATATAACTTAATTTCGATGAATAAAAAGAATTTAAGTTATTTTCGATGTACTCGATGAATATAACTTAATTTCGATGAATAAAGTGAATTTAAGTTATTTTCGATGTACTCGATGAATATAACTTAGTTTCGATGAATAAAGTGAATTTAAGTTATTTTCGATGTACTCGATGAATGTAACTTAATTTCGATGAATAAAGTGAATTTAAGTTATTTTCGATGTACTCGATGAATATAACTTAATTTCGATGAATAAAGTGAATTTAAGTTATTTTCGATGTACTCGATGAATATAACTTAATTTCGATGAATTAAGTGAATTTAAGTTATTTTCGATATATTTTATGAATGTAACTTAATTTCGATGAATAAAGTGAATTTAAGTTATTTTCGATGTACTCGATGAATATAACTTAATTTCGATGAATAAAATGAATTTAAGTTATTTTGGATGTACTCGATGAATATAACTTAATTTCGATGAATAAAGTGAATTTAAGTTATTTGCGATGTACTCGATGAATATAACTTAATTTCGATGAATAAAGAGAATTTAAGTTATTTTGGATGTACTCGATGAATATAACTTAATTTCGATGAATAAAGTGAATTTAAGTTATTTTCGAAATACTCGATGAATGTAACTTAATTTCGATGAATAAAAAGAATTTAAGTTATTTTCGATGTACTCGATGAATGTAACTTAATTTCGATGAATAAAGTGAATTTAAGTTATTTTCGATGTACTCGATGAATATAACTTAATTTCGATGAATAAAGGGAATTTAAGTTATTTTCGATGTACTCGATGAATGTAACTTAATTTCGATGAATAAAGTGAATTTAAGTTATTTTCGATGTACTCGATGAATGTAACTTAATTTCGATGAATAAAGTGAATTTAAGTTATTTTCGATGTACTCGATGAATGTAACTTAATTTCGATGAATAAAGTGAATTTAAGTTATTTTCGATGTACTCGATGAATATAGCTTAATTTCGATGAATAAAGTGAATTTAAGTTATTTTCGATGTACTCGATGAATATAACTTAATTTCGATGAATAAAGTGAATTTAAGTTATTTTCGATGTATTTGATGAATATAACTTAATTTCGATGAATAAAGTGAATTTAAGTTATTTTCGATGTACTCGATGAATATAACTTAATTTCGATGAATAAAGTGAATTTAAGTTATTTTCGATGTACTCGATGAATGTAACTTAATTTCGATGAATAAAGTGAATTTAAGTAATTTTCGATGTACTCGATGAATATAACTTAATTTCGATGAATAAAGTGAATTTAAGTTATTTTCGATGTACTCGATGAATGTAACTTAATTTCGATGAATAAAGTGAATTTAAGTTATTTTCGATGTACTCGATGAATGTAACTTAATTTCGATGAATAAAGTGAATTTAAGTTATTTTCGATGTACTCGATGAATGTAACTTAATTTCGATGAATAAAGTGAATTTAAGTTATTTTCGATGTACACGATGAATGTAACTTAATTTCGATGAATAAAGTGAATTTAAGTTATTTTCGATGTACTCGATGAATGTAACTTAATTTCGATGAATAAAGTGAATTTAAGTTATTTTCGATGTACTCGATGAATATAACTTAATTTCGATGATCAAAGTGAATTTAAGTTATTTTCGATGTACTCGATGAATGTAACTTAATTTCGATGAATAAAGTGAATTTAAGTTATTTTCGATGTACTCGATGAATGTAACTTAATTTCGATGAATAAAGTGAATTTAAATTATTTTCGATGTACTCGATGAATGTAACTTAATTTCGATGAATAAAGTGAATTTAAGTTATTTTCGATGTACTCGATGAATGTAACTTAATTTCGATGAATAAAGTGAATTTAAGTTATTTTCGATGTACTCGATGAATGTAACTTAATTTCGATGAATAAAGTGAATTTAAGTTATTTTCGATGTACTCGATGAATATAACTTAATTTCGATGAATAAAGTGAATTTAAGTTATTTTCGATGTACTCGATGAATGTAACTTAATTTCGATGAATAAAGTGAATTTAAGTTATTTTCGATGTACTCGAGGAATATAACTTAATTTCGATGAATAAAGTGAATTTAAGTTATTTTCGATGTACTCGATGAATGTAACTTAATTTCGATGAATAAAGTGAATTTAAGTTATTTTCGATGTACTCGATGAATATAACTTAATTTCGATGAATAAAGTGAATTTAAGTTATTTTCGATGTACTCGATGAATATAACTTAATTTCGATGAATAAAGTGAATTTAAGTTATTTTCGATGTACTCGATGAATATAACTTAATTTCGATGAATAAAGTGAATTTAAGTTATTTTCGATGTACTCGATGAATGTAACTTAATTTCGATGAATAAAGTGAATTTAAGTTATTTTCGATGTACTCGATGAATGTAACTTAATTTCGATGAATAAAGTGAATTTAAGTTATTTTCGATGTACTCGATGAATATAACTTAATTTCGATGAATAAAGTGAATTTAAGTTATTTTCGATGTACTCGATGAATGTAACATAATTTCGATGAATAAAGTGAATTTAAGTTATTTTCGATGTACTCGATGAATGTAACTTAATTTCGATGAATAAAGTGAGTTTAAGTTATTTTCGATGTACTCGATGAATATAACTTAATTTCGATGAATAAAGTGAATTCAAGTTATTTTCGATGTACTCGATGAATGTAACTTAATTTCGATGAATAAAGTGAATTTAAGTTATTTTCGATGTACTCGATGAATATAACTTAATTTCGATGAATAAAGTGAATTTAAGTTATTTTCGATGTACTCGATGAATGTAACTAAATTTCGATGAATAAAGTGAATTTAAGTTATTTTCGATGTACTCGATGAATATAACTTAATTTCGATGATCAAAGTGAATTTAAGTTATTTTCGATGTACTCGATGAATGTAACTTAATTTCGATGAATAAAGTGAATTTAAGTTATTTTCGATGTACTCGATGAATATAACTTAATTTCGATGATCAAAGTGAATTTAAGTTATTTTCGATGTACTCGATGAATGTAACTTAATTTCGATGAATAAAGTGAATTTAAGTTATTTTCGATGTACTCGATGAATGTAACTTAATTTCGATGAATAAAGTGAATTTAAGTTATTTTCGATGTACTCGATGAATGTAACTTAATTTCGATGAATAAAGTGAATTTAAGTTATTTTCGATGTACTCGATGAATATAACTTAATTTCGATGATCAAAGTGAATTTAAGTTATTTTCGATGTACTCGATGAATGTAACTTAATTTCGATGAATAAAGTGAATTTAAGTTATTTTCGATGTATTTGATGAATATAACTTAATTTCGATGAATAAAGTGAATTTAAGTTATTTTCGATGTACTCGATGAATGTAACTTAATTTCGATGAATAAAGTGAATTTAAGTTATTTTCGATGTACTCGATGAATGTAACTTAATTTCGATGAATAAAGTGAATTTAAGTTATTTTCGATGTACTCGATGAATATAACTTAATTTCGATGATCAAAGTGAATTTAAGTTATTTTCGATGTACTCGATGAATGTAACTTAATTTCGATGAATAAAGTGAATTTAAGTTATTTTCGATGTATTTGATGAATATAACTTAATTTCGATGAATAAAGTGAATTTAAGTTATTTTCGATGTACTCGATGAATGTAACTTAATTTCAATGAATAAAGTGAATTTAAGTTATTTTCGATGTACTCGATGAATGTAACTTAATTTCGATGAATAAAGTGAATTTAAGTTATTTTCGATGTATTTGATGAATATAACTTAATTTCGATGAATAAAGTGAATTTAAGTTATTTTCGCTGTACTCGATGAATGTAACTTAATTTCGATGAATAAAGTGAATTTAAGTTATTTTCGATGTACTCGATGAATATAACTTAATTTCGATGATCAAAGTGAATTTAAGTTATTTTCGATGTACTCGATGAATGTAACTTAATTTCGATGAATAAAGTGAATTTAAGTTATTTTCGATGTACTCGATGAATATAACTTAATTTCGATGATCAAAGTGAATTTAAGTTATTTTCGATGTACTCGATGAATGTAACTTAATTTCGATGAATAAAGTGAATTTAAGTTATTTTCGATGTACTCGATGAATGTAACTTAATTTCGACGAATAAAGTGAATTTAAGTTATTTTCGATGTACTCGATGAATATAACTTAATTTCGATGATCAAAGTGAATTTAAGTTATTTTCGATGTACTCGATGAATGTAACTTAATTTCGATGAATAAAGTGAATTTAAGTTATTTTCGATGTACTCGATGAATATAACTTAATTTCGATGAAATGCAAAAACGTCGACTTCGGTGGTTTGGACATGTTTGCCGAATGGATGATAACCGCTTGCCACGTAAACTTCTCTGGCGAGACCGTCCTGCAGACTGGAGAATACAGCGATCGGCACCGAAGAAAACCTGGTTGAAGAATATCGAGGGTGACTTAAAGAATCAACGATTATCAGTTACCGAGGCTCCAGACACCGCCAAAAACCGAGAAGAATGGAAGCGAATCGTGAATAGAGTTCGGGACCCAGCGGCACCGACAGCAGCGTATCCGTTGCGGGAACGTCCCGCTCGGACCGCCAGCTAACGGATCAAAGAAGAAGAAGAAGAAAGTGAATTTAAGTTATTTTCGATGTACTCGATGAATATAACTTAATTTCGATGAATAAAGTGAATTTAAGTTATTTTCGATATACTCGATGAATGTAACTTAATTTCGATGAATAAAGTGAATTTAAGTTATTTTCGATGTACTCGATGAATATAACTTAATTTCGATGAATAAAGTGAATTTAAGTTATTTTCGATGTATTCGATGAATGTAACTTAATTTCGATGAATAAAGTGAATTTAAGTTATTTTCGATGTACTCGATGAATGTAACTTAATTTCGATGAATAAAGTGAATTTAAGTTATTTTCGATGTACTCGATGAATGTAACTTAATTTCGATGAATAAAGTGAATTTAAGTTATTTTCGATGTACTCGATGAATATAACTTAATTTCGATGATCAAAGTGAATTTAAGTTATTTTCGATGTACTCGATGAATGTAACTTAATTTCGATGACTAACGTGAATTTAAGTTATTTTCGATGTACTCGATGAATGTAACTTAATTTCGATGAAATGCAAAAACGTCGACTACGGTGGTTTGGACATGTTTGCCGAATGGCTGATAACCGCTTGCCACGTAAACTTCTCTGGCGAGACCGTCCTGCAGACTGGAGAATACAGCGATCCGGCACCGAAGAAAACCTGGTTGAAGAATATCGAGGGTGACTTAAAGAATCAACGATTATCAGTTACCGAGGCTCGAGACACCGCCAAAAACCGAGAAGAATGGAAGCGAATCGTGAATGGAGTTCGGGACCCAGCGGCACCGACAGCAGCGTATCCGTTGCGGGGACGTCCCGCTCGGACCGCCAGCTAACGGATCAAAGAAGAAGAAAAGAAAGTGAATTTAAGTTATTTTCGATGTACTCGATGAATATAACTTAATTTCGATGAATAAAGTGAATTTAAGTTATTTTCGATGTATTTGATGAATGTAACTTAATTTCGATGAATAAAGTGAATTTAAATTATTTTCGATGTACTCGATGAATATAACATAATTTCGATGAATAAAGTGAATTTAAGTTATTTTCGATGTACTCGATGAATGTAACTTAATTTCGATGAATAAAGTGAATTTAAGTTATTTTCGATGTATTTGATGAATATAACTTAATTTCGATGAATAAAGTGAATTTAAGTTATTTTCGATGTACTCGATGAATGTAACTTAATTTCGATGAATAAAGTGAATTTAAGTTATTTTCGATGTACTCGATGAATGTAACTTAATTTCGATGAATAAAGTGAATTTAAGTTATTTTCGATGTACTCGATGAATGTAACTTAATTTCGATGAATAAAGTGAATTTAAGTTATTTTCGATGTACTCGATGAATGTAACTTAATTTCGATGAATAAAGTGAATTTAAGTTATTTTCGATGTATTTGATGAATATAACTTAATTTCGATGAATAAAGTGAATTTAAGTTATTTTCGATGTACTCGATGAATATAACTTAATTTCGATGAATAAAGTGAATTTAAGTTATTTTCGATGTACTCGATGAATGTAACTTAATTTCGATGAATAAAGTGAATTTAAATTATTTTCGATGTACTCGATGAATATAACATAATTTCGATGAATAAAGTGAATTTAAGTTATTTTCGATGTACTCGATGAATATAACTTAATTTCGATGATCAAAGTGAATTTAAGTTATTTTCGATGTACTCGATGAATGTAACTTAATTTCGATGAATAAAGTGAATTTAAGTTATTTTCGATGTACTCGATGAATGTAACTTAATTTCGATGATCAAAGTGAATATAAGTTATTTTCGATGTACTCGATGAATGTAACTTAATTTCGATGAATAAAGTGAATTTAAGTTATTTTCGATGTACTCGATGAATGTAACTTAATTTCGATGAATAAAGTGAATTTAAGTTTTTTTCGATGTACTCGATGAATGTAACTTAATTTCGATGAATAAAGTGAATTTAAGTTATTTTCGATGTACTCGATGAATATAACTTAATTTCGATGAATAAAGTGAATTTAAGTTATTTTCGATGTACTCGATGAATATAACTTAATTTCGATGAATAAAGTGAATTTAAGTTATTTTCGATGTATTTGATGAATCTAACTTAATTTCGATGAATAAAGTGAATTTAAATTATTTTCGATGTACTCGATGAATATAACATAATTTCGATGAATAAAGTGAATTTAAGTTATTTTCGATGTACTCGATGAATGTAACTTAATTTCGATGAATAAAGTGAATTTAAGTTATTTTCGATGTATTTGATGAATATAACTTAATTTCGATGAATAAAGTGAATTTAAGTTATTTTCGATGTACTCGATGAATGTAACTTAATTTCGATGAATAAAGTGAATTTAAGTTATTTTCGATGTACTCGATGAATGTAACTTAATTTCGATGAATAAAGTGAATTTAAGTTATTTTCGATGTACTCGATGAATGTAACTTAATTTCGATGAATAAAGTGAATTTAAGTTATTTTCGATGTACTCGATGAATGTAACTTAATTTCGATGAATAAAGTGAATTTAAGTTATTTTCGATGTATTTGATGAATATAACTTAATTTCGATGAATAAAGTGAATTTAAGTTATTTTCGATGTACTCGATGAATATAACTTAATTTCGATGAATAAAGTGAATTTAAGTTATTTTCGATGTACTCGATGAATGTAACTTAATTTCGATGAATAAAGTGAATTTAAGTTATTTTCGATGTACTCGATGAATATAACTTAATTTCGATGATCAAAGTGAATTTAAGTTATTTTTGATGTACTCGATGAATATAACTTAATTTCGATGAATAAAGTGAATTTAAGTTATTTTCGATGTACTCGATGAATGTAACTTAATTTCGATGAATAAAGTGAATTTAAGTTATTTGCGATGTACTCGATGAATATAACTTAATTTCGATGAATAAAGTGAATTTAAGTTATTTTCGATGTATTTGATGAATATAACTTAATTTCGATGAATAAAGTGAATTTAAGTTATTTTCGAAGTACTCGATGAATGTAACTTAATTTCGATGAATAAAGTGAATTTAAGTTATTTTCGATGTACTCGATGAATATAACTTAATTTCGATGAATAAAGTGAATTTAAGTTATTTTCGATGTACTCGATGAATGTAACTTAATTTCGATGAATAAAGTGAATTTAAGTTATTTTCGATGTATTTGATGAATGTAACTTAATTTCGATGAATAAAGTGAATTTAAGTTATTTTCGATGTATTTGATGAATATAACTTAATTTCGATGAATAAAGTGAATTTAAGTTATTTTCGATGTACTCGATGAATGTAACTTAATTTCGATGAATAAAGTGAATTTAAGTTATTTTCGATGTACTCGATGAATATAACTTAATTTCGATGAATAAAATGAATTTAAGTTATTTTCGATGTACTCGATGAATGTAACTTAATTTCGATGAATAAAGTGAATTTAAGTTATTTTCGATGTACTCGATGAATATAACTTAATTTCGATGAATAAAGTGAATTTAAGTTATTTTCGATGTACTCGATGAATGTAACTTAATTTCGATGAATAAAGTGAATTTAAGTTATTTTCGATGTACTCGATGAATGTAACTTAATTTCGATGAATAAAGTGAATTTAAGTTATTTTCGATGTACTCGATGAGTATAACTTAATTTCGATGAATAAAGTGAATTTAAGTTATTTTCTATGTACTCGATGAATGTAACTTAATTTCGATGAATAAAGTGAATTTAAGTTATTTTCGATGTATTTGATGAATATAACTTAATTTCGATGAATATAGTGAATTTAAGTTATTTTCGATGTACTCGATGAATGTAACTTAATTTCGATGAATAAAGTGAATTTAAGTTATTTTCGATGTACTCGATGAATGTAACTTAATTTCGATGAATAAAGTGAATTTAAGTTATTTGCGATGTACTGGATTAATATAACTTAATTTCGATGAATGAAGTGAATTTAAGTTATTTTCGATGTACTCGATGAATGTAACTTAATTTCGATGAATAAAGTGAATTTAAGTTATGTATTTTCGATGTACTCGATGAATGTAACTTAATTTCGATGACTAAAGTGAATTTAAGTTATTTTCGATGTATTTGATGAATATAACTTAATTTCGATGAATAAAGTGAATTTAAGTTATTTTCGATGTACTCGATGAATGTAACTTAATTTCGATGAATAAAGTGAATTTAAGTTATTTTCGATGTACTCGATGAATGTAACTTAATTTCGATGAATAAAGTGAATTTAAGTTATTTTCGATGTACTCGATGAATGTAACTTAATTTCGATGAATAAAGTGAATTTAAGTTATTTTCGATGTATTTGATGAATATAACTTAATTTCGATGAATAAAGTGAATTTAAGTTATTTTCGATGTACTCGATGAATGTAACTTAATTTCGATGAATAAAGTGAATTTAAGTTATTTTCGATGTACTCGATGAATGTAACTTAATTTCGATGAATAAAGTGAATTTAAGTTATTTTCGATGTACTCGATGAATGTAACTTAATTTCGATGAATAAAGTGAATTTAAGTTATTTTCGATGTACTCGATGAATGTAACTTAATTTCGATGAATAAAGTGAATTTAAGTTATTTTCGATGTACTCGATGAATATAACTTAATTTTGATGAATAAAGTGAATTTAAGTTATTTGCGATGTACTCGATGAATATAACTTAATTTCGATGAATAAAGTGAATTTAAGTTATTTTCGATGTACTCGATGAATGTAACTTAATTTCGATTACTAAAGTGAATTTAAGTTATTTTCGATGTATTTGATGAATATAACTTAATTTCGATGAATAAAGTGGATTTAAGTTATTTTCGATGTACTCGATGAATATAACTTAATTTCGATGAATAAAATGAATTTAAGTTATTTTCGATGTACTCGATGAATGTAACTTAATTTCGATGAATAAAGTGAATTTAAGTTATTTTCGATGTACTCGATGAATATAACTTAATTTCGATGAATAAAGTGAATTTAAGTTATTTTCGATGTACTCGATGAATGTAACTTAATTTCGATGAATAAAGTGAATTTAAGTTATTTTCGATGTACTCGATGAATGTAACTTAATTTCGATGAATAAAGTGAATTTAAGTTATTTTCGATGTACTCGATGAGTATAACTTAATTTCGATGAATAAAGTGAATTTAAGTTATTTTCTATGTACTCGATAAATGTAACTTAATTTCGATGAATAAAGTGAATTTAAGTTATTTTCGATGTATTTGATGAATATAACTTAATTTCGATGAATATAGTGAATTTAAGTTATTTTCGATGTACTCGATGAATGTAACTTAATTTCGATGAATAAAGTGAATTTAAGTTATTTTCGATGTACTCGATGAATGTAACTTAATTTCGATGAATAAAGTGAATTTAAGTTATTTGCGATGTACTGGATTAATATAACTTAATTTCGATGAATAAAGTGAATTTAAGTTATTTTCGATGTACTCGATGAATGTAACTTAATTTCGATGAATAAAGTGAATTTAAGTTATGTATTTTCGATGTACTCGATGAATGTAACTTAATTTCGATGACTAAAGTGAATTTAAGTTATTTTCGATGTATTTGATGAATATAACTTAATTTCGATGAATAAAGTGAATTTAAGTTATTTTCGATGTACTCGATGAATGTAACTTAATTTCGATGAATAAAGTGAATTTAAGTTATTTTCGATGTACTCGATGAATGTAACTTAATTTCGATGAATAAAGTGAATTTAAGTTATTTTCGAGGTATTTGATGAATATAACTTAATTTCGATGAATAAAGTGAATTTAAGTTATTTTCGATGTACTCGATGAATGTAACTTAATTTCGATGAATAAAGTGAATTTAAGTTATTTTCGATGTACTCGATGAATGTAACTTAATTTCGATGAATAAAGTGAATTTAAGTTATTTTCGATGTACTCGATGAATGTAACTTAATTTCGATGAATAAAGTGAATTTAAGTTATTTTCGATGTACTCGATGAATATAACTTAATTTCGATGAATAAAATGAATTTAAGTTATTTTCGATGTACTCGATGAATGTAACTTAATTTCGATGAATAAAGTGAATTTAAGTTATTTTCGATGTACTCGATGAATATAACTTAATTTCGATGAATAAAGTGAATTTAAGTTATTTTCGATGTACTCGATGAATGTAACTTAATTTCGATGAATAAAGTGAATTTAAGTTATTTTCGATGTACTCGATGAATGTAACTTAATTTCGATGAATAAAGTGAATTTAAGTTATTTTCGATGTACTCGATAAGTATAACTTAATTTCGATGAATAAAGTGAATTTAAGTTATTTTCTATGTACTCGATGAAAGTAACTTAATTTCGATGAATAAAGTGAATTTAAGTTATTTTCGATGTATTTGATGAATATAACTTAATTTCGATGAATAAAGTGAATTTAAGTTATTTTCGATGTACTCGATGAATGTAACTTAATTTCGATGAATAAAGTGAATTTAAGTTATTTTCGATGTACTCGATGAATGTAACTTAATTTCGATGAATAAAGTGAATTTAAGTTATTTTCGATGTACTCGATGAATGTAACTTAATTTCGATGAATAAAGTGAATTTAAGTTATTTTCGATGTACTCGATGAATATAACTTAATTTCGATGAATAAAATGAATTTAAGTTATTTTCGATGTACTCGATGAATGTAACTTAATTTCGATGAATAAAGTGAATTTAAGTTATTTTCGATGTACTCGATGAATATAACTTAATTTCGATGAATAAAGTGAATTTAAGTTATTTTCGATGTACTCGATGAATGTAACTTAATTTCGATGAATAAAGTGAATTTAAGTTATTTTCGATGTACTCGATGAATGTAACTTAATTTCGATGAATAAAGTGAATTTAAGTTATTTTCGATGTACTCGATAAGTATAACTTAATTTCGATGAATAAAGTGAATTTAAGTTATTTTCTATGTACTCGATGAATGTAACTTAATTTCGATGAATAAAGTGAATTTAAGTTATTTTCGATGTATTTGATGAATATAACTTAATTTCGATGAATAAAGTGAATTTAAGTTATTTTCGATGTACTCGATGAATGTAACTTATTTTCGATGAATAAAGTGAATTTAAGTTATTTTCGATGTACTCGATGAATGTAACTTAATTTCGATGAATAAAGTGAATTTAAGTTATTTGCGATGTACTCGATTAATATAACTTAATTTCGATGAATAAAGTGAATTTAAGTTATTTTCGATGTACTCGATGAATGTAACTTAATTTCGATGAATAAAGTGAATTTAAGTTATGTATTTTCGATGTACTCGATGAATGTAACTTAATTTCGATGACTAAAGTGAATTTAAGTTATTTTCGATGTATTTGATGAATATAACTTAATTTCGATGAATAAAGTGAATTTAAGTTATTTTCGATGTACTCGATGAATGTAACTTAATTTCGATGAATAAAGTGAATTTAAGTTATTTTCGATGTACTCGATGAATGTAACTTAATTTCGATGAATAAAGTGAATTTAAGTTATTTTCGATGTACTCGATGAATGTAACTTAATTTCGATGAATAAAGTGAATTTAAGTTATTTTCGATGTATTTGATGAATATAACTTAATTTCGATGAATAAAGTGAATTTAAGTTATTTTCGATGTACTCGATGAATGTAACTTAATTTCGATGAATAAAGTGAATTTAAGTTATTTTCGATGTACTCGATGAATGTAACTTAATTTCGATGAATAAAGTGAATTTAAGTTATTTTCGATGTACTCGATGAATGTAACTTAATTTCGATGAATAAAGTGAATTTAAGTTATTTTCGATGTACTCGATGAATGTAACTTAATTTCGATGAATAAAGTGAATTTAAGTTATTTTCGATGTACTCGATGAATATAACTTAATTTTGATGAATAAAGTGAATTTAAGTTATTTGCGATGTACTCGATGAATATAACTTAATTTCGATGAATAAAGTGAATTTAAGTTATTTTCGATGTACTCGATGAATGTAACTTAATTTCGATGAATAAAGTGAATTTAAGTTATTTTCGATGTACTCGATGAATGTAACGTAATTTCGATGAATAAAGTGAATTTAAGTTATTTTCGATGTATTTGATGAATATAACTTAATTTCGATGAATAAAGTGAATTTAAGTTATTTTCGATGTACTCGATGAATGTAACTTAATTTCGATGAATAAAGTGAATTTATGTTATTTTCGATGTACTCGATGAATATAATTTAATTTCGATGAATAAAGTGAATTTAAGTTATTTGCGATGTACTCGATGAATATAACTTAATTTCGATGAATAAAGTGAATTTAAGTTATTTTCGATGTACTCGATGAATGTAACTTAATTTCGATGAATAAAGTGAATTTAAGTTATTTTGGATGTATTTGATGAATATAACTTAATTTCGACGAATAAAGTGAATTTAAGTTATTTTGGATGTATTTGATGAATGTAACTTAATTTCGATGAATAAAGTGAATTTAAGTTATTTTGGATGTATTTGATGAATGTAACTTAATTTCGACGAATAAAGTGAATTTAAGTTATTTTGGATGTGTTTGATGAATGTAACTTAATTTCGATGAATAAAGTGAATGTAAGTTATTTTGGATGTATTTGATGAATATAACTTAATTTCGACGAATAAAGTGAATTTAAGTTATTTTGGATGTATTTGATGAATATAACTTAATTTCGACGAATAAAGTGAATTTAAGTTATTTTGGATGTATTTGATGAATGTAACTTAATTTCGATGAATAAAGTGAATTTAAGTTATTTTGGATGTGTTTGATGAATATAACTTAATTTCGATGAATAAAGTGAATTTAAGTTATTTTCGATGTACTCGATGAATATAACTTAATTCGATGAATAAAGTGAATTTAAGTTATTTTGGATGTATTTGATGAATATAACTTAATTTCGATGAATAAAATGAATTTAAGTTATTTTGGATGTATTTGATGAATATAACCTAATTTCGACGAATAAAGTGAATTTAAGTTACTTTGGATGTATTTGATGAATATAACTTAATTTCGATGAATAAAGTGAATTTAAGTTATTTTCGATGTATTTGATTAATATAACTTAATTTCGACGAATAAAGTGAATTTAAGTTATTTTCGATGTATTTGATGAATGTAACTTAATTTCGGTGAATAAAGTGAATTTAAGTTATTTTGGATGTACTCGATGAATATAACTTAATTTCGATGAATAAAGTGAATTTAAGTTATTTTCGATGTACTCGATGAATATAACTTAATTTCGATGAATAAAGTGAATTTAAGTTATTTTGGATGTATTTGATGAATGTAACTTAATTTCGATGAATAAAGTGAATTTAAGTTATTTTGGATGTACTCGATGAATATAACTTAATTTCGATGAATAAAGTGAATTTAAGTTATTTTGGATGTATTTGATGAATGTAACTTAATTTCGATGAATAAAGTGAATTTAAGTTATTTTGGATGTGTTTGATGAATGTAACTTAATTTCGATGAATAAAGTGAATTTAAGTTATTTTGGATGTATTTGATGAATGTAACTTAATTTCGATGAATAAAGTGAATTTAAGTTATTTTCGATGTACTCGATGAATATAACTTAATTTCGATGAATAAAGTGAATTTAAGTTATTTTGGATGTATTTGATGAATGTAACTTAATTTCGACGAATAAAGTGAATTTAAGTTATTTTGGATGTGTTTGATGAATGTAACTTAATTTCGATGAATAAAGTGAATTTAAGTTATTTTGGATGTATTTGATGAATATAACTTAATTTCGACGAATAAAGTGAATTTAAGTTATTTTGGATGTATTTGATGAATATAACTTAATTTCGATGAATAAAGTGAATTTAAGTTATTTTGGATGTGTTTGATGAATATAACTTAATTTCGATGAATAAAGTGAATTTAAGTTATTTTGGATGTATTTGATGAATATAACTTAATTTCGACGAATAAAGTGAATTTAAGTTATTTTGGATGTATTTGATGAATATAACTTAATTTCGACGAATAAAGTGAATTTAAGTTATTTTGGATGTATTTGATGAATGTAACTTAATTTCGATGAATAAAGTGAATTTAAGTTATTTTGGATGTGTTTGATGAATATAACTTAATTTCTATGAATAAAGTGAATTTAAGTTATTTTGGATGTATTTGATGAATATAACTTAATTTCGACGAATAAAGTGAATTTAAGTTATTTTGGATGTATTTGATGAATATAACTTAATTTCGACGAATAAAGTGAATTTAAGTTATTTTGGATGTATTTGATGAATGTAACTTAATTTCGATGAATAAAGTGAATTTAAGTTATTTTGGATGTGTTTGATGAATATAACTTAATTTCGATGAATAAAGTGAATTTAAGTTATTTTGGATGTATTTGATGAATATAACTTAATTTCGACGAATAAAGTGAATTTAAGTTATTTTGGATGTATTTGATGAATATAACTTAATTTCGACGAATAAAGTGAATTTAAATTATTTTGGATGTATTTGATGAATGTAACTTAATTTCGACGAATAAAGTGAATTGAAGTTATTTTGGATGTATTTGATGAATATAACTTAATTTCGATGAATAAAGTGAATTTAAGTTATTTTCGATGTATTTGATGAATATAACTTAATTTCGACGAATAAAGTGAATTTAAGTTATTTTCGATGTATTTGATGAATGTAACTTAATTTCGATGAATAAAGTGAATTTAAGTTATTTTGGATGTATTTGATTAATATAACTTAATTTCGATGAATAAAGTGAATTTAAGTTATTTTCGATGTACTCGATGAATATAACTTAATTTCGATGAATAAAGTGAATTTAAGTTATTTTGGATGTATTTGATGAATGTAACTTAATTTCGATGAATAAAGTGAATTTAAGTTATTTTGGATGTATTTGATGAATATAACTTAATTTCGACGAATAAAGTGAATTTAAGTTATTTTGGATGTATTTGATGAATGTAACTTAATTTCGATGAATAAAGTGAATTTAAGTTATTTTGGATGTATTTGATGAATATAACTTAATTTCGACGAATAAAGTGAATTTAAGTTATTTTGGATGTATTTGATGAATCTAACTTAATTTCGATGAATAAAGTGAATTTAAGTTATTTTGGATGTATTTGATGAATGTAACTTAATTTCGATGAATAAAGTGAATTTAAGTTATTTTGGATGTATTTGATGAATATAACTTAATTTCGACGAATAAAGTGAATTTAAGTTATTTTGGATGTATTTGATTAATATAACTTAATTTCCACGAATAAAGTGAATTTAAGTTATTTTGGATGTATTTGATGAATATAACTTAATTTCGACGAATAAAGTGAATTTAAGTTATTTTGGATGTATTTGATGAATGTAACTTAATTTCGATGAATAAAGTGAATTTAAGTTATTTTGGATGTATTTGATGAATATAACTTAATTTCGACGAATAAAGTGAATTTAAGTTATTTTGGATGTATTTGATGAATGTAACTTAATTTCGATGAATAAAGTGAATTTAAGTTATTTTGGATGTATTTGATGAATATAACTTAATTTCGATGAATAAAGTGAATTTAAGTTATTTTCGATGTACTCGATGAATATAACTTAATTTCGATGAATAAAGTGAATTTAAGTTATTTTGGATGTATTTGATGAATATAACTTAATTTCGATGAATAAAGTGAATTTAAGTTATTTTGGATGTATTTGATGAATGTAACTTAATTTCGACGAATAAAGTGAATTTAAGTTATTTTGGATGTATTTGATGAATATAACTTAATTTCGATGAATAAAGTGAATTTAAGTTATTTTGGATGTATTTGATGAATATAACTTAATTTCGACGAATAAAGTGAATTTAAGTTATTTTGGATGTATTTGATGAATGTAACTTAATTTCGATGAATAAAGTGAATTTAAGTTATTTTGGATGTGTTTGATGAATGTAACTTAATTTCGATGAATAAAGTGAATTTAAGTTATTTTCGATGTGTTTGATGAATATAACTTAATTTCGATGAATAAAGTGAATTTAAGTTATTTTCGATGTATTTGATTAATATAACTTAATTTCGACGAATAAAGTGAATTTAAGTTATTTTGGATGTATTTGATGAATGTAACTTAATTTCGATGAATAAAGTGAATTTAAGTTATTTTCGATGTACTCGATAAATATAACTTAATTTCGATGAATAAAGTGAATTTAAGTTATTTTGGATGTATTTGATGAATATAACTTAATTTCGATGAATAAAGTGAATTTAAGTTATTTTGGATGTATTTGATGAATATAACTTAATTTCGACGAATAAAGTGAATTTAAGTTATTTTGGATGTATTTGATGAATGTAACTTAATTTCGATGAATAAAGTGAATTTAAGTTATTTTGGATGTATTTGATGAATGTAACTTAATTTCGATGAATAAAGTGAATTTAAGTTATTTTGGATGTGTTTGATGAATATAACTTAATTTCGATGAATAATGTGAATTTAAGTTATTTTCGATGTACTCGATGAATATAACTTAATTTCGATGAATAAAGTGAATTTAAGTTATTTTGGATGTATTTGATGAATATAACTTAATTTCGATGAATAAAGTGAATTTAAGTTATTTTGGATGTATTTGATGAATGTAACTTAATTTCGACGAATAAAGTGAATTTAAGTTATTTTGGATGTATTTGATGAATATAACTTAGTTTCGACGAATAAAGTGAATTTAAGTTATTTTGGATGTATTTGATGAATGTAACTTAATTTCGATGAATAAAGTGAATTTAAGTTATTTTGGATGTATTTGATGAATGTAACTTAATTTCGATGAATAAAGTGAATTTAAGTTATTTTGGATGTGTTTGATGAATATAACTTAATTTCGATGAATAATGTGAATTTAAGTTATTTTCGATGTACTCGATGAATATAACTTAATTTCGATGAATAAAGTGAATTTAAGTTATTTTGGATGTATTTGATGAATATAACTTAATTTCGATGAATAAAGTGAATTTAAGTTATTTTGGATGTATTTGATGAATGTAACTTAATTTCGACGAATAAAGTGAATTTAAGTTATTTTGGATGTATTTGATGAATATAACTTAATTTCGATGAATAAAGTGAATTTTAGTTATTTTGGATGTATTTGATGAATGTAACTTAATTTCGATGAATAAAGTGAATTTACGTTATTTTGGATGTATTTGATGAATATAACTTAATTTCGACGAATAAAGTGAATTTAAGTTATTTTGGATGTATTTGATGAATGTAACTTAATTTCGATGAATAAAGTGAATTTAAGTTATTTTGGATGTATTTGATTAATATAACTTAATTTCGATGAATAAAGTGAATTTAAGTTATTTTCGATGTACTCGATGAATATAACTTAATTTCGACGAATAAAGTGAATTTAAGTTATTTTGGATGTATTTGATGAATGTAACTTAATTTCGATGAATAAAGTGAATTTAAGTTATTTTGGATGTGTTTGATGAATATAACTTAATTTCGATGAATAAAGTGAATTTAAGTTATTTTGGAGGTATTTGATGAATATAACTTAATTTCGACGAATAAAGTGAATTTAAGTTATTTTGGATGTATTTGATGAATGTAACTTAATTTCGATGAATAAAGTTAATTTAAGTTATTTTGGATGTATTTGATGAATGTAACTTAATTTCGATGAATAAAGTGAATTTAAGTTATTTTGGATGTGTTTGATGAATGTAACTTAATTTCGACGAATAAAGTGAATTTAAGTTATTTTGGATGTATTTGATGAATGTAACTTAATTTCGATGAATAAAGTGAATTTAAGTTATTTTGGATGTGTTTGATGAATATAACTTAATTTCGACGAATAAAGTGAATTTAAGTTATTTTGGATGTACTCGATGAATATAACTTAATTTTGATGAATAAAGTGAATTTAAGTTATTTTGGATGTATTTGATGAATGTAACTTAATTTCGATGAATAAAGTGAATTTAAGTTATTTTGGATGTGTTTGATGAATATAACTTAATTTCGATGAATAAAGTGAATTTAAGTTATTTTGGATGTATTTGATGAATATAACTTAATTTCGACGAATAAAGTGAATTTAAGTTATTTTGGATGTACTCGATGAATATAACTTAATTTCGATGAATAAAGTGAATTTAAGTTATTTTGGATGTATTTGATGAATGTAACTTAATTTCGATGAATAAAGTGAATTTAAGTTATTTTGGATGTGTTTGATGAATATAACTTAATTTCGACGAATAAAGTGAATTTAAGTTATTTTGGATGTATTTGATGAATGTAACTTAATTTCGATGAATAAAGTGAATTTAAGTTATTTTGGATGTGTTTGATGAATGTAACTTAATTTCGATGAATAAAGTGAATTTAAGTTATTTTGGATGTATTTGATGAATGTAACTTAATTTCGATGAATAAAGTGAATTTAAGTTATTTTGGATGTATTTGATGAATATAACTTAATTTCGACGAATAAAGTGAATTTAAGTTATTTTGGATGTATTTGATGAATGTAACTTAATTTCGATGAATAAAGTGAATTTAAGTTATTTTGGATGTATTTGATGAATGTAACTTAATTTCGATGAATAAAGTGAATTTAAGTTATTTTGGATGTGTTTGATGAATGTAACTTAATTTCGACGAATAAAGTGAATTTAAGTTATTTTGGATGTATTTGATGAATGTAACTTAATTTCGATGAATAAAGTGAATTTAAGTTATTTTGGATGTGTTTGATGAATATAACTTAATTTCGACGAATAAAGTGAATTTAAGTTCTTTTGGATGTACTCGATGAATATAACTTAATTTCGATGAATAAAGTGAATTTAAGTTATTTTCGATGTGTTTGATGAATATAACTTAATTTCGATGAATAAAGTGAATTTAAGTTATTTTGGATGTATTTGATGAATGTAACTTAATTTCGATGAATAAAGTGAATTTAAGTTATTTTGGATGTGTTTGATGAATATAACTTAATTTCGACGAATAAAGTGAATTTAAGTTATTTTGGATGTACTCGATGAATATAACTTAATTTCGATGAATAAAGTGAATTTAAGTTATTTTGGATGTACTCGATGAATATAACTTAATTTCGATGAATAAAGTGAATTTAAGTTATTTTGGATGTATTTGATGAATGTAACTTAATTTCGATGAATAAAGTGAATTTAAGTTATTTTCGATGTACTCGATGAATATAACTTAATTTCGATGAATAAAGTGAATTTAAGTTATTTTGGATGTATTTGATGAATATTGTATGTATTTGATGAATGTAACTTAATTTCGATGAATAAAGTGAATTTAAGTTATTTTGGATGTGTTTGATGAATGTAACTTAATTTCGATGAATAAAGTGAATTTAAGTTATTTTGGATGTATTTGATGAATGTTACTTAATTTCGATGAATAAAGTGAATTTAAGTTATTTTGGATGTATTTGATGAATATAACTTAATTTCGACGAATAAAGTGAATTTAAGTTATTTTGGATGTATTTGATTAATATAACTTAATTTCGATGAATAAAGTGAATTTAAGTTATTTTCGATGTACTCGATGAATATAACTTAATTTCGATGAATAAAGTGAATTTAAGTTATTTTGGATGTATTTGATGAATGTAACTTAATTTCGATGAATAAAGTGAATTTAAGTTATTATGAATGTGTTTAATGAATATAACTTAATTTCGATGAATAAAGTGAATTTAAGTTATTTTCGATGTATTTGATTAATATAACTTAATTTCGACGAATAAAGTGAATTTAAGTTATTTTGGATGTATTTGATGAATATAACTTAATTTCGATGAATAAAGTGAATTTAAGTTATTTTGGATGTGTTTGATGAATATAACTTAATTTCGATGAATAAAGTGAATTTAAGTTATTTTGGATGTATTTGATTAATATAACTTAATTTCGATGAATAAAGTGAATTTAAGTTATTTTGGATGTATTTGATGAATGTAACTTAATTTCGACGAATAAAGTGAATTTAAGTTATTTTGGATGTGTTTGATGAATGTAACTTAATTTCGATGAATAAAGTGAATTTAAGTTATTTTGGATGTATTTGATGAATATAACTTAATTTCGACGAATAAAGTGAATTTAAGTTATTTTGGATGTATTTGATGAATATAACTTAATTTCGATGAATAAAGTGAATTTAAGTTATTTTGGATGTGTTTGATGAATATAACTTAATTTCGATGAATAAAGTGAATTTAAGTTATTTTGGATGTATTTGATGAATATAACTTAATTTCGACGAATAAAGTGAATTTAAGTTATTTTGGATGTATTTGATGAATATAACTTAATTTCGACGAATAAAGTGAATTTAAGTTATTTTGGATGTATTTGATTAATATAACTTAATTTCGATGAATAAAGTGAATTTAAGTTATTTTCGATGTACTCGATGAATATAACTTAATTTCGATGAATAAAGTGAATTTAAGTTATTTTGGATGTATTTGATGAATATAACTTAATTTCGACGAATAAAGTGAATTTAAGTTATTTTGGATGTATTTGATGAATGTAACTTAATTTCGATGAATAAAGTGAATTTAAGTTATTTTGGATGTGTTTGATGAATATAACTTAATTTCGATGAATAAAGTGAATTTAAGTTATTTTGGATGTATTTGATGAATATAACTTAATTTCGACGAATAAAGTGAATTTAAGTTATTTTGGATGTATTTGATGAATATAACTTAATTTCGACGAATAAAGTGAATTTAAATTATTTTGGATGTATTTGATGAATGTAACTTAATTTCGACGAATAAAGTGAATTTAAGTTATTTTGGATGTATTTGATGAATATAACTTAATTTCGATGAATAAAGTGAATTTAAGATATTTTCGAAGTATTTGATTAATATAACTTAATTTCGACGAATAAAGTGAATTTAAGTTATTTTCGATGTATTTGATGAATGTAACTTAATTTCGATGAATAAAGTGAATTTAAGTTATTTTGGATGTATTTGATTAATATAACTTAATTTCGATGAATAAAGTGAATTTAAGTTATTTTCGATGTACTCGATGAATATAACTTAATTTCGATGAATAAAGTGAATTTAAGTTATTTTGGATGTATTTGATGAATGTAACTTAATTTCGATGAATAAAGTGAATTTAAGTTATTTTGGATGTATTTGATGAATATAACTTAATTTCGACGAATAAAGTGAATTTAAGTTATTTTGGATGTATTTGATGAATGTAACTTAATTTCGATGAATAAAGTGAATTTAAGTTATTTTGGATGTATTTGATGAATATAACTTAATTTCGATGAATAAAGTGAATTTAAGTTATTTTGGATGTATTTGATGAATGTAACTTAATTTCGACGAATAAAGTGAATTTAAGTTATTTTGGATGTATTTGATGAATATAACTTAATTTCGATGAATAAAGTGAATTTAAGTTATTTTGGTTGTATTTGATGAATATAACTTAATTTCGACGAATAAAGTGAATTTAAGTTATTTTGGATGTATTTGATGAATGTAACTTAATTTCGATGAATAAAGTGAATTTAAGTTATTTTGGATGTGTTTGATGAATGTAACTTAATTTCGATGAATAAAGTGAATTTAAGTTATTTTCGATGTATTTGATGAATATAACTTAATTTCGATGAATAAAGTGAATTTAAGTTATTTTGGATGTATTTGATGAATATAACTTAATTTCGACGAATAAAGTGAATTTAAGTTATTTTGGATGTATTTGATGAATGTAACTTAATTTCGATGAATAAAGTGAATTTAAGTTATTTTGGATGTGTTTGATGAATATAACTTAATTTCGATGAATAATGTGAATTTAAGTTATTTTCGATGTACTCGATGAATATAACTTAATTTCGATGAATAAAGTGAATTTAAGTTATTTTGGATGTATTTGATGAATATAACTTAATTTCGATGAATAAAGTGAATTTAAGTTATTTTGGATGTATTTGATGAATGTAACTTAATTTCGACGAATAAAGTGAATTTAAGTTATTTTGGATGTATTTGATGAATATAACTTAGTTTCGACGAATAAAGTGAATTTAAGTTATTTTGGATGTATTTGATGAATGTAACTTAATTTCGATGAATAAAGTGAATTTAAGTTATTTTGGATGTATTTGATGAATGTAACTTAATTTCGATGAATAAAGTGAATTTAAGTTATTTTGGATGTGTTTGATGAATATAACTTAATTTCGATGAATAATGTGAATTTAAGTTATTTTCGATGTACTCGATGAATATAACTTAATTTCGATGAATAAAGTGAATTTAAGTTATTTTGGATGTATTTGATGAATATAACTTAATTTCGATGAATAAAGTGAATTTAAGTTATTTTGGATGTGTTTGATGAATATAACTTAATTTCGATGAATAAAGTGAATTTAAGTTATTTTGGATGTATTTGATTAATATAACTTAATTTCGATGAATAAAGTGAATTTAAGTTATTTTGGATGTATTTGATGAATGTAACTTAATTTCGACGAATAAAGTGAATTTAAGTTATTTTGGATGTGTTTGATGAATGTAACTTAATTTCGATGAATAAAGTGAATTTAAGTTATTTTGGATGTATTTGATGAATATAACTTAATTTCGACGAATAAAGTGAATTTAAGTTATTTTGGATGTATTTGATGAATATAACTTAATTTCGATGAATAAAGTGAATTTAAGTTATTTTGGATGTGTTTGATGAATATAACTTAATTTCGATGAATAAAGTGAATTTAAGTTATTTTGGATGTATTTGATGAATATAACTTAATTTCGACGAATAAAGTGAATTTAAGTTATTTTGGATGTATTTGATGAATATAACTTAATTTCGACGAATAAAGTGAATTTAAGTTATTTTGGATGTATTTGATTAATATAACTTAATTTCGATGAATAAAGTGAATTTAAGTTATTTTGGTTGTATTTGATGAATATAACTTAATTTCGACGAATAAAGTGAATTTAAGTTATTTTGGATGTATTTGATGAATGTAACTTAATTTCGAAGAATAAAGTGAATTTAAGTTATTTTGGATGTGTTTGATGAATGTAACTTAATTTCGATGAATAAAGTGAATTTAAGTTATTTTCGATGTATTTGATGAATATAACTTAATTTCGATGAATAAAGTGAATTTAAGTTATTTTGGATGTATTTGATGAATATAACTTAATTTCGACGAATAAAGTGAATTTAAGTTATTTTGGATGTATTTGATGAATGTAACTTAATTTCGATGAATAAAGTGAATTTAAGTTATTTTGGATGTGTTTGATGAATATAACTTAATTTCGATGAATAATGTGAATTTAAGTTATTTTCGATGTACTCGATGAATATAACTTAATTTCGATGAATAAAGTGAATTTAAGTTATTTTGGATGTATTTGATGAATATAACTTAATTTCGATGAATAAAGTGAATTTAAGTTATTTTGGATGTATTTGATGAATGTAACTTAATTTCGACGAATAAAGTGAATTTAAGTTATTTTGGATGTATTTGATGAATATAACTTAGTTTCGACGAATAAAGTGAATTTAAGTTATTTTGGATGTATTTGATGAATGTAACTTAATTTCGATGAATAAAGTGAATTTAAGTTATTTTGGATGTATTTGATGAATGTAACTTAATTTCGATGAATAAAGTGAATTTAAGTTATTTTGGATGTGTTTGATGAATATAACTTAATTTCGATGAATAATGTGAATTTAAGTTATTTTCGATGTACTCGATGAATATAACTTAATTTCGATGAATAAAGTGAATTTAAGTTATTTTGGATGTATTTGATGAATATAACTTAATTTCGATGAATAAAGTGAATTTAAGTTATTTTGGATGTATTTGATGAATGTAACTTAATTTCGACGAATAAAGTGAATTTAAGTTATTTTGGATGTATTTGATGAATATAACTTAATTTCGATGAATAAAGTGAATTTTAGTTATTTTGGATGTATTTGATGAATGTAACTTAATTTCGATGAATAAAGTGAATTTAAGTTATTTTGGATGTATTTGATGAATATAACTTAATTTCGACGAATAAAGTGAATTTAAGTTATTTTGGATGTATTTGATGAATGTAACTTAATTTCGATGAATAAAGTGAATTTAAGTTATTTTGGATGTATTTGATGAATATAACTTAATTTCGATGAATAAAGTGAATTTAAGTTATTTTGGATGTATTTGATTAATATAACTTAATTTCGATGAATAAAGTGAATTTAAGTTATTTTCGATGTACTCGATGAATATAACTTAATTTCGACGAATAAAGTCAATTTAAGTTATTTTGGATGTATTTGATGAATGTAACTTAATTTCGATGATTAAAGTGAATTTAAGTTATTTTGGATGTGTTTGATGAATATAACTTAATTTCGATGAATAAAGTGAATTTAAGTTATTTTGGAGGTATTTGATGAATATAACTTAATTTCGACGAATAAAGTGAATTTAAGTTATTTTGGATGTATTTGATGAATATAACTTAATTTCGATGAATAAAGTGAATTTAAGTTATTTTGGATGTATTTGATGAATATAACTTAATTTCGACGAATAAAGTGAATTTAAGTTATTTTGGATGTATTTGATGAATGTAACTTAATTTCGATGAATAAAGTGAATTTAAGTTATTTTGGATGTATTTGATGAATGTAACTTAATTTCGATGAATAAAGTGAATTTAAGTTATTTTGGATGTGTTTGATGAATGTAACTTAATTTCGACGAATAAAGTGAATTTAAGTTATTTTGGATGTATTTGATGAATGTAACTTAATTTCGATGAATAAAGTGAATTTAAGTTATTTTGGATGTGTTTGATGAATATAACTTAATTTCGACGAATAAAGTGAATTTAAGTTATTTTGGATGTACTCGATGAATATAACTTAATTTCGATGAATAAAGTGAATTTAAGTTATTTTGGATGTATTTGATGAATGTAACTTAATTTCGATGAATAAAGTGAATTTAAGTTATTTTGGATGTGTTTGATGAATATAACTTAATTTCGATGAATAAAGTGAATTTAAGTTATTTTGGATGTATTTGATGAATATAACTTAATTTCGACGAATAAAGTGAATTTAAGTTATTTTGGATGTACTCGATGAATATAACTTAATTTCGATGAATAAAGTGAATTTAAGTTATTTTGGATGTATTTGATGAATGTAACTTAATTTCGATGAATAAAGTGAATTTAAGTTATTTTGGATGTGTTTGATGAATATAACTTAATTTCGACGAATAAAGTGAATTTAAGTTATTTTGGATGTATTTGATGAATGTAACTTAATTTCGATGAATAAAGTGAATTTAAGTTATTTTGGATGTGTTTGATGAATGTAACTTAATTTCGATGAATAAAGTGAATTTAAGTTATTTTGGATGTATTTGATGAATGTAACTTAATTTCGATGAATAAAGTGAATTTAAGTTATTTTGGATGTATTTGATGAATATAACTTAATTTCGACGAATAAAGTGAATTTAAGTTATTTTCGATGTGTTTGATGAATACAACTTAATTTCGATGAATAAAGTGAATTTAAGTTATTTTGGATGTATTTGATGAATATAACTTAATTTCGACGAATAAAGAGAATTTAAGTTATTTTGGATGTATTTGATGAATGTAACTTAATTTCGATGAATAAAGTGAATTTAAGTTATTTTGGATGTATTTGATGAATGTAACTTAATTTCGATGAATAAAGTGAATTTAAGTTATTTTGGATGTGTTTGATGAATGTAACTTAATTTCGACGAATAAAGTGAATTTAAGTTATTTTGGATGTATTTGATGAATGTAACTTAATTTCGATGAATAAAGTGAATTTAAGTTATTTTGGATGTGTTTGATGAATATAACTTAATTTCGACGAATAAAGTGAATTTAAGTTATTTTGGATGTACTCGATGAATATAACTTAATTTCGATGAATAAAGTGAATTTAAGTTATTTTCGATGTGTTTGATGAATATAACTTAATTTCGATGAATAAAGTGAATTTAAGTTATTTTGGATGTATTTGATGAATGTAACTTAATTTCGATGAATAAAGTGAATTTAAGTTATTTTGGATGTGTTTGATGAATATAACTTAATTTCGACGAATAAAGTGAATTTAAGTTATTTTGGATGTACTCGATGAATATAACTTAATTTCGATGAATAAAGTGAATTTAAGTTATTTTGGATGTACTCGATGAATATAACTTAATTTCGATGAATAAAGTGAATTTAAGTTAGTTTGGATGTATTTGATGAATGTAACTTAATTTCGATGAATAAAGTGAATTTAAGTTATTTTCGATGTACTCGATGAATATAACTTAATTTCGATGAATAAAGTGAATTTAAGTTATTTTGGATGTATTTGATGAATATTGTATGTATTTGATGAATGTAACTTAATTTCGATGAATAAAGTGAATTTAAGTTATTTTGGATGTGTTTGATGAATGTAACTTAATTTCGATGAATAAAGTGAATTTAAGTTATTTTGGATGTATTTGATGAATGTAACTTAATTTCGATGAATAAAGTGAATTTAAGTTATTTTGGATGTATTTGATGAATATAACTTAATTTCGACGAATAAAGTGAATTTAAGTTATTTTGGATGTATTTGATTAATATAACTTAATTTCGATGAATAAAGTGAATTTAAGTTATTTTCGATGTACTCGATGAATATAACTTAATTTCGATGAATAAAGTGAATTTAAGTTATTTTGGATGTATTTGATGAATGTAACTTAATTTCGATGAATAAAGTGAATTTAAGTTATTTTGGATGTATTTGATGAATGTAACTTAATTTCGATGAATAAAGTGAATTTAAGTTATTTTGGATGTATTTGATGAATATAACTTAATTTCGACGAATAAAGTGAATTTAAGTTATTTTGGATGTATTTGATTAATATAACTTAATTTCGATGAATAAAGTGAATTTAAGTTATTTTCGATGTACTCGATGAATATAACTTAATTTCGATGAATAAAGTGAATTTAAGTTATTTTGGATGTATTTGATGAATGTAACTTAATTTCGATGAATAAAGTGAATTTAAGTTATTATGAATGTGTTTAATGAATATAACTTAATTTCGATGAATAAAGTGAATTTAAGTTATTTTCGATGTATTTGATTAATATAACTTAATTTCGACGAATAAAGTGAATTTAAGTTATTTTGGATGTATTTGATGAATATAACTTAATTTCGACGAATAAAGTGAATTTAAGTTATTTTGGATGTATTTGATGAATGTAACTTAATTTCGATGAATAAAGTGAATTTAAGTTATTTTGGATGTGTTTGATGAATATAACTTAATTTCGACGAATAAAGTGAATTTAAGTTATTTTCGATGTATTTGATTAAACTTAATTTCGACGAATAAAGTGAATTTAAGTTATTTTGGATGTATTTGATGAATGTAACTTAATTTCGATGAATAAAGTGAATTTAAGTTATTTTGGATGTATTTGATGAATATAACTTAATTTCGACGAATAAAGTGAATTTAAGTTATTTTGGATGTATTTGATGAATGTAACTTAATTTCGACGAATAAAGTGAATTTAAGTTATTTTGGATGTATTTGATGAATATAACTTAATTTCGATGAATAAAGTGAATTTAAGTTATTTTGGATGTACTCGATGTATATAACTTAATTTCGATGAATAAAGTGAATTTAAGTTATTTTGGATGTATTTGATGAATGTAACTTAATTTCGACGAATAAAGTGAATTTAAGTTATTTTGGATGTATTTGATTAATATAACTTAATTTCGATGAATAAAGTGAATTTAAGTTATATTCGATGTACTCGATGAATATAACTTAATTTCGACGAATAAAGTGAATTTAAGTTATTTTGGATGTATTTGATGAATATAACTTAATTTCGACGAATAAAGTGAATTTAAGTTATTTTGGATGTATTTGTGAATGTAACTTAATTTCGATGAATAAAGTGAATTTAAGTTATTTTGTATGTATTTGATGAATGTAACTTAATTTCGATGAATAAAGTGAATTTAAGTTATTTTCGATGTATTTGATTAATGTAACTTAATTTCGATGAATAAAGTGAATTTAAGTTATTATGAATGTGTTTAATGAATATAACTTAATTTCGATGAATAAAGTGAATTTAAGTTATTTTCGATGTATTTGATTAATATAACTTAATTTCGACGAATAAAGTGAATTTAAGTTATTTTGGATGTATTTGATGAATATAACTTATTTCGACGAATAAAGTGAATTTAAGTTATTTTGGATGTATTTGATGAATGTAACTTAATTTCGATGAATAAAGTGAATTTAAGTTATTTTGGATGTGTTTGATGAATATAACTTAATTTCGACGAATAAAGTGAATTTAAGTTATTTTCGATGTATTTGATGAATGTAACTTAATTTCGATGAATAAAGTGAATTTAAGTTATTTTGGATGTATTTGATGAATGTAACTTAATTTCGATGAATAAAGTGAATTTACGTTATTTTGGATGTATTTGATGAATATAACTTAATTTCGACGAATAAAGTGAATTTAAGTTATTTTGGATGTATTTGATGAATGTAACTTAATTTCGATGAATAAAGTGAATTTACGTTATTTTGGATGTATTTGATGAATATAACTTAATTTCGACGAATAAAGTGAATTTAAGTTATTTTGGATGTATTTGATGAATATAACTTAATTTCGATGAATAAAGTGAATTTAAGTTATTTTGGATGTATTTGATTAATATAACTTAATTTCGATGAATAAAGTGAATTTAAGTTATTTTCGATGTACTCGATGAATATAACTTAATTTCGACGAATAAAGTGAATTTAAGTTATTTTGGATGTATTTGATGAATGTAACTTAATTTCGACGAATAAAGTGAATTTAAGTTATTTTGGATGTATTTGATGAATATAACTTAATTTCGATGAATAAAGTGAATTTAAGTTATTTTGGATGTATTTGATGAATATAACTTAATTTCGACGAATAAAGTGAATTTAAGTTATTTTGGATGTATTTGATGAATGTAACTTAATTTCGATGAATAAAGTGAATTTAAGTTATTTTGGATGTATTTGATGAATGTAACTTAATTTCGATGAATAAAGTGAATTTACGTTATTTTGGATGTATTTGATGAATATAACTTAATTTCGACGAATAAAGTGAATTTAAGTTATTTTGGATGTATTTGATGAATGTAACTTAATTTCGATGAATAAAGTGAATTTAAGTTATTTTGGATGTATTTGATGAATGTAACTTAATTTCGATGAATAAAGTGAATTTAAGTTATTTTGGATGTATTTGATGAATATAACTTAATTTCGATGAATAAAGTGAATTTAAGTTATTTTGGATGTATTTGATTAATATAACTTAATTTCGATGAATAAAGTGAATTTAAGTTATTTTCGATGTACTCGATGAATATAACTTAATTTCGACGAATAAAGTGAATTTAAGTTATTTTGGATGTATTTGATGAATGTAACTTAATTTCGACGAATAAAGTGAATTTAAGTTATTTTGGATGTATTTGATGAATATAACTTAATTTCGATGAATAAAGTGAATTTAAGTTATTTTGGATGTATTTGATGAATATAACTTAATTTCGATGAATAAAGTGAATTTAAGTTATTTTGGATGTATTTGATGAATATAACTTAATTTCGACGAATAAAGTGAATTTAAGTTATTTTGGATGTATTTGATGAATGTAACTTAATTTCGATGAATAAAGTGAATTTAAGTTATTTTGGATGTATTTGATGAATGTAACTTAATTTCGATGAATAAAGTGAATTTACGTTATTTTGGATGTATTTGATGAATATAACTTAATTTCGACGAATAAAGTGAATTTAAGTTATTTTGGATGTATTTGATTAATATAACTTAATTTCGATGAATAAAGTGAATTTAAGTTATTTTCGATGTACTCGATGAATATAACTTAATTTCGACGAATAAAGTGAATTTAAGTTATTTTGGATGTATTTGATGAATGTAACTTAATTTCGACAAATAAAGTGAATTTAAGTTATTTTGGATGTATTTGATGAATATAACTTAATTTCGATGAATAAAGTGAATTTAAGTTATTTTGGATGTATTTGATGAATATAACTTAATTTCGACGAATAAAGTGAATTTAAGTTATTTTGGATGTATTTGATGAATGTAACTTAATTTCGACGAATAAAGTGAATTTAAGTTATTTTGGATGTATTTGATGAATATAACTTAATTTCGATGAATAAAGTGAATTTAAGTTATTTTGGATGTATTTGATGAATATAACTTAATTTCGATGAATAAAGTGAATTTAAGTTATTTTGGATGTATTTGATGAATATAACTTAATTTCGACGAATAAAGTGAATTTAAGTTATTTTGGATGTATTTGATGAATATAACTTAATTTCGATGAATAAAGTGAATTTAAGTTATTTTGGATGTATTTGATGAATATAACTTAATTTCGATGAATAAAGTGAATTTAAGTTATTTTGGATGTATTTGATGAATATAACTTAATTTCGACGAATAAAGTGAATTTAAGTTATTTTGGATGTATTTGATGAATGTAACTTAATTTCGACGAATAAAGTGAATTTAAGTTATTTTGGATGTATTTGATGAATATAACTTAATTTCGATGAATAAAGTGAATTTAAGTTATTTTGGATGTATTTGATGAATATAACTTAATTTCGATGAATAAAGTGAATTTAAGTTATTTTGGATGTATTTGATGAATATAACTTAATTTCGACGAATAAAGTGAATTTAAGTTATTTTGGATGTATTTGATGAATGTAACTTAATTTCGATGAATAAAGTGAATTTAAGTTATTTTGGATGTATTTGATGAATGTAACTTAATTTCGATGAATAAAGTGAATTTAAGTTATTTTGGATGTATTTGATGAATATAACTTAATTTCGATGAATAAAGTGAATTTAAGTTATTTTGGATGTATTTGATTAATATAACTTAATTTCGATGAATAAAGTGAATTTAAGTTATTTTCGATGTACTCGATGAATATAACTTAATTTCGACGAATAAAGTGAATTTAAGTTATTTTGGATGTATTTGATGAATGTAACTTAATTTCGACAAATAAAGTGAATTTAAGTTATTTTGGATGTATTTGATGAATATAACTTAATTTCGATGAATAAAGTGAATTTAAGTTATTTTGGATGTATTTGATGAATATAACTTAATTTCGACGAATAAAGTGAATTTAAGTTATTTTGGATGTATTTGATGAATGTAACTTAATTTCGATGAATAAAGTGAATTTAAGTTATTTTGGATGTATTTGATGAATGTAACTTAATTTCGATGAATAAAGTGAATTTAAGTTATTTTGGATGTGTTTGATGAATGTAACTTAATTTCGATGAATAAAGTGAATTTAAGTTATTTTGGATGTATTTGATGAATGTAACTTAATTTCGATGAATAAAGTGAATTTAAGTTATTTTGGATGTATTTGATGAATATAACTTAATTTCGACGAAAAAAGTGAATTTAAGTTATTTTGGATGTAATTTATTAATATAACTTAATTTCGATGAATAAAGTGAATTTAAGTTATTTTCGATGTACTCGATGAATATAACTTAATTTCGATGAATAAAGTGAATTTAAGTTATTTTGGATGTATTTGATGAATGTAACTTAATTTCGATGAATAAAGTGAATTTAAGTTATTTTGGATGTATTTGATGAATATAACTTAATTTCGACGAATAAAGTGAATTTAAGTTATTTTGGATGTATTTGATGAATGTAACTTAATTTCGATGAATAAAGTGAATTTAAGTTATTTTGGATGTATTTGATGAATGTAACTTAATTTCGATGAATAAAGTGAATTTAAGTTATTTTGGATGTATTTGATGAATGTAACTTAATTTCGATGAATAAAGTGAATTTAAGTTATTTTGGATGTATTTGATGAATATAACTTAATTTCGACGAAAAAAGTGAATTTAAGTTATTTTGGATGTATTTGATTAATATAACTTAATTTCGATGAATAAAGTGAATTTAAGTTATTTTCGATGTACTCGATGAATATAACTTAATTTCGATGAATAAAGTGAATTTAAGTTATTTTGGATGTATTTGATGAATGTAACTTAATTTCGATGAATAAAGTGAATTTAAGTTATTTTGGATGTGTTTGATGAATATAACTTAATTTCGACGAATAAAGTGAATTTAAGTTATTTTGGATGTACTCGATGAATATAATTTAATTTCGATGAATAAAGTGAATTTAAGTTATTTTGGATGTACTCGATGAATATAACTTAATTTCGATGAATAAAGTGAATTTAAGTTATTTTGGATGTATTTGATGAATGTAACTTAATTTCGATGAATAACGTGAATTTAAGTTATTTTGGATGTGTTTGATGAATATAACTTAATTTCGACGAATAAAGTGAATTTAAGTTATTTTGGATGTACTCGATGAATATAACTTAATTTCGATGAATAAAGTGAATTTAAGTTATTTTGGATGTATTTGATGAATGTAACTTAATTTCGATGAATAAAGTGAATTTAAGTTATTTTGGATGTGTTTGATGAATATAACTTAATTTCGATGAATAAAGTGAATTTAAGTTATTTTGGATGTATTTGATGAATATAACTTAATTTCGACGAATAAAGTGAATTTAAGTTATTTTGGATGTACTCGATGAATATAACTTAATTTCGATGAATAAAGTGAATTTAAGTTATTTTGGATGTATTTGATGAATGTAACTTAATTTCGATGAATACAGTGAATTTAAGTTATTTTGGATGTGTTTGATGAATATAACTTAATTTCGACGAATAAAGTGAATTTAAGTTATTTTGGATGTATTTGATGAATGTAACTTAATTTCGATGAATAAAGTGAATTTAAGTTATTTTGGATGTGTTTGATGAATGTAACTTAATTTCGATGAATAAAGTGAATTTAAGTTATTTTGGATGTATTTGATGAATGTAACTTAATTTCGATGAATAAAGTGAATTTAAGTTATTTTGGATGTATTTGATGAATATAACTTAATTTCGACGAATAAAGTGAATTTAAGTTATTTTCGATGTGTTTGATGAATACAACTTAATTTCGATGAATAAAGTGAATTTAAGTTATTTTGGATGTATTTGATGAATATAACTTAATTTCGACGAATAAAGTGAATTTAAGTTATTTTGGATGTATTTGATGAATGTAACTTAATTTCGATGAATAAAGTGAATTTAAGTTATTTTGGATGTATTTGATGAATGTAACTTAATTTCGATGAATAAAGTGAATTTAAGTTATTTTGGATGTGTTTGATGAATGTAACTTAATTTCGACGAATAAAGTGAATTTAAGTTATTTTGGATGTATTTGATGAATGTAACTTAATTTCGATGAATAAAGTGAATTTAAGTTATTTTGGATGTGTTTGATGAATATAACTTAATTTCGACGAATAAAGTGAATTTAAGTTATTTTGGATGTACTCGATGAATATAACTTAATTTCGATGAATAAAGTGAATTTAAGTTATTTTCGATGTGTTTGATGAATATAACTTAATTTCGATGAATAAAGTGAATTTAAGTTATTTTGGATGTATTTGATGAATGTAACTTAATTTCGATGAATAAAGTGAATTTAAGTTATTTTGGATGTGTTTGATGAATATAACTTAATTTCGACGAATAAAGTGAATTTAAGTTATTTTGGATGTACTCGATGAATATAACTTAATTTCGATGAATAAAGTGAATTTAAGTTATTTTGGATGTATTTGATGAATGTAACTTAATTTCGATGAATAAAGTGAATTTAAGTTATTTTCGATGTACTCGATGAATATAACTTAATTTCGATGAATAAAGTGAATTTAAGTTATTTTGGATGTATTTGATGAATATTGTATGTATTTGATGAATGTAACTTAATTTCGATGAATAAAGTGAATTTAAGTTATTTTGGATGTGTTTGATGAATGTAACTTAATTTCGATGAATAAAGTGAATTTAAGTTATTTTGGATGTATTTGATGAATGTAACTTAATTTCGATGAATAAAGTGAATTTAAGTTATTTTGGATGTATTTGATGAATATAACTTAATTTCGACGAATAAAGTGAATTTAAGTTATTTTGGATGTATTTGATTAATATAACTTAATTTCGATGAATAAAGTGAATTTAAGTTATTTTCGATGTACTCGATGAATATAACTTAATTTCGATGAATAAAGTGAATTTAAGTTATTTTGGATGTATTTGATGAATGTAACTTAATTTCGATGAATAGAGTGAATTTAAGTTATTATGAATGTGTTTAATGAATATAACTTAATTTCGATGAATAAAGTGAATTTAAGTTATTTTCGATGTATTTGATTAATATAACTTAATTTCGACGAATAAAGTGAATTTAAGTTATTTTGGATGTATTTGATGAATATAACTT
>CATLJY010000270.1:0-28538 GCA_949987705.1 Thereva unica | reverse complement strand
AATAAAGTGAATTTAAGTTATTTTGGATATATTTGATGAACGTAACTTAATTTCGATGAATAAAGTGAATTTAAGTTATTTTGGATGTATTTGATGAATATAACTTAATTTCGATGAATAAAGTGAATTTAAGTTATTTTGGATGTATTTGATGAATGTAACTTAATTTCGATGAATACAGTGAATTTAAGTTATTTTGGATGTATTTGATGAATGTAACTTAATTTCGATGAATAAAGTGAATTTAAGTTATTTTGGATGTATTTGATGAATATAACTTAATTTCGATGAATAAAGTGAATTTAAGTAATTTTGGATGTATTTGATGAATGTAACTTACTTTCGATGAATAAAGTGAATTTAAGTTATTTTGGATGTATTTGATGAATGTAACCTAATTTCGATGAATAAAGTGAATTTAAGTTAATTTGGATGTATTTGATGAATTTAACTTAATTTCGATGAATAAAGTGAATTTAAGTTATTTTGGATGTATTTGATGAATGTAACTTAATTTCGATGAATAAAGTGAATTTAAGTTATTTTCGATGTATTTGATGAATGTAACTTAATTTCGATGAATAAAGTGAATTAAGTTATTTTGGATGTATTTGATGAATGTAACTTACTTTCGATGAATAAAGTGAATTTAAGTTATTTTGGATGTATTTGATGAATGTAACTTAATTTCGATGAATAAAGTGAATTTAAGTTAATTTGGATGTATTTGATGAATATAACTTAATTTTGATGAAAAAAGTGAATTTAAGTTGTTTTGGATGTATTTGATGAATGTAACTTAATTTCGATGAATAAAGTGAATTTAAGTTATTTTGGATGTATTTCATGAATGTAACTTAATTTCGATGAAAAAAGTGAATTTAAGTTATTTTGGGTGTATTTGATGAATGTAACTTACTTTCGATGAATAAAATGAATTTAAGTTATTTTGGAAGTATTTGATGAATGTAACCTAATTTCGATGAATAAAGTGAATTTAAGTTAATTTGGATGTATTTGATGAATATAACTTAATTTCGATGAATAAAGTGAATTTAAGTTATTTTGGATGTATTTGATGAATGTAACTTAATTTCAATGAATAAAGTGAATTTAAGTTATTTTGGATGTATTTGATGAATATAACTTAATTTCGATGAGTAAAGTGAATTTAAGTTATTTTGGATGTATTTCATGAATGTAACTTAATTTCGATGAAAAAAGTGAATTTAAGTTATTTTGGGTGTATTTGATGAATGTAACTTACTTTCGATGAATAAAATGAATTTAAGTTATTTTGGAAGTATTTGATGAATGTAACTTAATTTCGATGAATAAAGTGAATTTAAGTTATTTTCGATGTATTTGATGAATGTAACTTAATTTCGATGAATAAAGTGAATTAAGTTATTTTGGATGTATTTGATGAATGTAACTTACTTTCGATGAATAAAGTGAATTTAAGTTATTTTGGATGTATTTGATGAATGTAACTTAATTTCGATGAATAAAGTGAATTTAAGTTAATTTGGATGTATTTGATGAATATAACTTAATTTTGATGAAAAAAGTGAATTTAAGTTATTTTGGATGTATTTGATGAATGTAACTTAATTTCGATGAATAAAGTGAATTTAAGTTATTTTGGATGTATTTGATGAATATAACTTAATGTCGATGAGTAAAGTGAATTTAAGTTATTTTCGATGTATTTGATGAATGTAACTTAATTTCGATGAATAAAGGGAATTTAAGTTATTTTCGATGTATTTGATGAATGTAACTTAATTTGGATGAATAAAGTGAATTTAAGTTATTTTCGATGTATTTGATGAATGTAACTTAATTTCGATGAATAAAGTGAATTTAAGTTATTTTCGATGTATTTGATGAATGTAACTTAATTTCCACGAATAAAGTGAATTTAAGTTATTTTCGATGTATTTGATGAATGTAACTTAATTTCGATGAATAAAGTGAATTTAAGTTATTTTCGATGTATTTGATGAATGTAACTTAATTTCGATGAATAAAGTGAATTAAGTTATTTTGGATGTATTTGATGAATGTAACTTAATTTCAATGAATAAAGTGAATTTAAGTTATTTTTGATGTATTTCATGAATGTAACTTAATTTCGATGAATAAAGTGAATTTAAGTTATTTTCGATGTATTTGATGAATGTAACTTAATTTCGATGAATAAAGTGAATTTAAGTTATTTTCGATGTATTTGATGAATGTAACTTACTTTCGATGAATAAAGTGAATTTAAGTTATTTTGGATGTATTTGATGAATGTAACTTAATTTCGATGAATAAAGTGAATTTAAGTTATTTTGGATGTATTTGATGAATGTAACTTAATTTCGATGAATAAAGTGAATTTAAGTTATTTTCGATGTATTTGATGAATATAACTTAATTTCGATGAAAAAAGTGAATTTAAGTTATTTTGGATGTATTTGAAGAATGTAACTTAATTTCGATGAATAAAGTGAATTTAAGTTATTTTGGATGTATTTGATGAATATAACTTATTTTCGATGAGTAAAGTGAATTTAAGTTATTTTCGATGTATTTGATGAATGTAACTTAATTTCGATGAATAAAGTGAATTTAAGTTATTTTCGATGTATTTGATGAATGTAACTTAATTTGGATATATTTGATGAATGTAACTTAATTTCGATGAATAAAGTGAATTTAAGTTATTTTGGATGTATTTGATGAATATAACTTAATTTCGATGAATAAAGTGAATTTAAGTTATTTTGGATGTATTTGATGAATGTAACTTAATTTCGATGAATACAGTGAATTTAAGTTATTTTGGATGTATTTGGTGAATGTAACTTAATTTCGATGAATAAAGTGAATTTAAGTTATTTTGGATGTATTTGATGAATGTAACCTAATTTCGATGAATAAAGTGAATTTAAGTTAATTTGGATGTATTTGATGAATATAACTTAATTTCGATGAATAAAGTGAATTTAAGTTATTTTGGATGTATTTGATGAATGTAACTTACTTTTGATGAATAAAGTGAATTTAAGTTATTTTGGATGTATTTGATGAATGTAACTGTAAGTTACATTCATCAAATACATCGAAAATAACTTAAATTCACTGTATTCATCGAAATTAAGTTACATTCATCAAATACTATTTTGGATGTATTTGATGAATATAACTTAATTTCGATGAATAAAGTGAATTTAAGTTATTTTCGATGTATTTGATGAATGTAACTTAATTTCGATGAATAAAGTGAATTTAAGTTATTTTCGATGTATTTGATGAATGTAACTTAATTTCGATGAATAAAGTGAATTAAGTTATTTTGGATGTATTTGATGAATGTAACTTAATTTCAATGAATAAAGTGGATTTAAGTTATTTTGGATGTATTTCATGAATGTAACTTAATTTCGATGAATAAAGTGAATTTAAGTTATTTTGGATGTATTTGATGAATGTAACTTACTTTCGATGAATAAAGTGAATTTAAGTTATTTTGGATGTATTTGATGAATGTAACCTAATTTCGATGAATAAAGTGAATTTAAGTTAATTTGTATGTATTTGATGAATATAACTTAATTTCGATGAATAAAGTGAATTTAAGTTATTTTGGATGTATTTGATGAATGTAACTTACTTTCGATGAATAAAGTGAATTTAAGTTATTTTGGATGTATTTGATGAATGTAACCTAATTTCGATGAATAAAGTGAATTTAAGTTAATTTGGATGTATTTGATGAATATAACTTAATTTCGATTAATAAAGTGAATTTAAGTTATTTTGGATGTATTTGATGAATATAACTTAATTTCGATGAATAAAGTGAATTTAAGTTATTTTGGATGTATTTGATGAATGTAACTTAATTTCGATGAATAAAGTGAATTTAAGTTATTTTGGAAGTATCTGATAAATGTAACTTACTTTCGATGAATAAAGTGAATTTAAGTTATTTTGGATGTATTTGAAGAATGTAACTTAATATCGATGAATAAAGTGAATTTAAGTTATTTTGGATGTATTTGAAGAATGTAACTTAATTTCGATGAATAAAGTGAATTTAAGTTATTTTCGATGTATTTGATGAATGTAACTTAATTTCGATGAATAAAGTGAATTTAAGTTATTTTCGATGTATTTGATGAATGTAACTTAATTTCGATGAATAAAGTAAATTTAAGTTATTTTGGATGTATTTGATGAATGTAACTTAATTTCGATGAATAAAGTGAATTTAAGTTATTTTGGATGTATTTGAGGAATATAACTTAATTTCGATGAATAAAGTGAATTTAATTTATTTTCGATGTATTTGATGAATATAACTTAATTTCGATGAATAAAGTGAATTTAAGTTATTTTCGATGTATTTGATGAATGTAACTTAATTTCGATGAATAAAGTGGATTTAAGTTATTTTGGATGTATTTCATAAATGTAACTTAATTTCGATGAATAAAGTGAATTTAAGTTATTTTGGATGTATTTGATGAATGTAACTTACTTTCGATGAATAAAGTGAATTTAAGTTATTTTGGATGTATTTGATGAATGTAACTTAATTTCGATGAATAAAGTGAATTTAAGTTAATTTGGATGTATTTGATGAATATAACTTAATTTTGATGAAAAAAGTGAATTTAAGTTATTTTGGATGTATTTGATGAATGTAACTTAATTTCGATGAATAAAGTGAATTTAAGTTATTTTGGATGTATTTGATGAATATAACTTAATGTCGATGAGTAAAGTGAATTTAAGTTATTTTCGATGTATTTGATGAATGTAACTTAATTTCGATGAATAAAGGGAATTTAAGTTATTTTCGATGTATTTGATGAATGTAACTTAATTTGGATGAATAAAGTGAATTTAAGTTATTTTCGATGTATTTGATGAATGTAACTTAATTTCGATGAATAAAGTGAATTTAAGTTATTTTCGATGTATTTGACGAATGTAACTTAATTTCCACGAATAAAGTGAATTTAAGTTATTTTCGATGTATTTGATGAATGTAACTTAATTTCGATGAATAAAGTGAATTTAAGTTATTTTCGATGTATTTGATGAATGTAACTTAATTTCGATGAATAAAGTGAATTAAGTTATTTTGGATGTATTTGATGAATGTAACTTAATTTCAATGAATAAAGTGAATTTAAGTTATTTTTGATGTATTTCATGAATGTAACTTAATTTCGATGAATAAAGTGAATTTAAGTTATTTTCGATGTATTTGATGAATGTAACTTAATTTCGATGAATAAAGTGAATTTAAGTTATTTTCGATGTATTTGATGAATGTAACTTACTTTCGATGAATAAAGTGAATTTAAGTTATTTTGGATGTATTTGATGAATGTAACTTAATTTCGATGAATAAAGTGAATTTAAGTTATTTTGGATGTATTTGATGAATGTAACTTAATTTCGATGAATAAAGTGAATTTAAGTTATTTTCGATGTATTTGATGAATATAACTTAATTTCGATGAAAAAAGTGAATTTAAGTTATTTTGGATGTATTTGAAGAATGTAACTTAATTTCGATGAATAAAGTGAATTTAAGTTATTTTGGATGTATTTGATGAATATAACTTATTTTCGATGAGTAAAGTGAATTTAAGTTATTTTCGATGTATTTGATGAATGTAACTTAATTTCGATGAATAAAGTGAATTTAAGTTATTTTCGATGTATTTGATGAATGTAACTTAATTTGGATATATTTGATGAATGTAACTTAATTTCGATGAATAAAGTGAATTTAAGTTATTTTGGATGTATTTGATAAATATAACTTAATTTCGATGAATAAAGTGAATTTAAGTTATTTTGGATGTATTTGATGAATGTAACTTAATTTCGATGAATACAGTGAATTTAAGTTATTTTGGATGTATTTGGTGAATGTAACTTAATTTCGATGAATAAAGTGAATTTAAGTTATTTTGGATGTATTTGATGAATGTAACCTAATTTCGATGAATAAAGTGAATTTAAGTTAATTTGGATGTATTTGATGAATATAACTTAATTTCGATGAATAAAGTGAATTTAAGTTATTTTGGATGTATTTGATGAATGTAACTTACTTTTGATGAATAAAGTGAATTTAAGTTATTTTGGATGTATTTGATGAATGTAACTGTAAGTTACATTCATCAAATACATCGAAAATAACTTAAATTCACTGTATTCATCGAAATTAAGTTACATTCATCAAATACTATTTTGGATGTATTTGATGAATATAACTTAATTTCGATGAATAAAGTGAATTTAAGTTATTTTCGATGTATTTGATGAATGTAACTTAATTTCGATGAATAAAGTGAATTTAAGTTATTTTCGATGTATTTGATGAATGTAACTTAATTTCGATGAATAAAGTGAATTAAGTTATTTTGGATGTATTTGATGAATGTAACTTAATTTCAATGAATAAAGTGGATTTAAGTTATTTTGGATGTATTTCATGAATGTAACTTAATTTCGATGAATAAAGTGAATTTAAGTTATTTTGGATGTATTTGATGAATGTAACTTACTTTCGATGAATAAAGTGAATTTAAGTTATTTTGGATGTATTTGATAAATGTAACCTAATTTCGATGAATAAAGTGAATTTAAGTTAATTTGTATGTATTTGATGAATATAACTTAATTTCGATGAATAAAGTGAATTTAAGTTATTTTGGATGTATTTGATGAATGTAACTTACTTTCGATGAATAAAGTGAATTTAAGTTATTTTGGATGTATTTGATGAATGTAACCTAATTTCGATGAATAAAGTGAATTTAAGTTAATTTGGATGTATTTGATGAATATAACTTAATTTCGATGAATAAAGTGAATTTAAGTTATTTTGGATGTATTTGATGAATGTAACTTAATTTCGATGAATAAAGTGAATTTAAGTTATTTTGGAAGTATCTGATAAATGTAACTTAATTTCGATGAATAAAGTGAATTTAAGTTATTTTGGATGTATTTGAAGAATGTAACTTAATATCGATGAATAAAGTGAATTTAAGTTATTTTGGATGTATTTGAAGAATGTAACTTAATTTCGATGAATAAAGTGAATTTAAGTTATTTTCGATGTATTTGATGAATGTAACTTAATTTCGATGAATAAAGTGAATTTAAGTTATTTTCGATGTATTTGATGAATGTAACTTAATTTCGATGAATAAAGTAAATTTAAGTTATTTTGGATGTATTTGATGAATGTAACTTAATTTCGATGAATAAAGTGAATTTAAGTTATTTTGGATGTATTTGAGGAATATAACTTAATTCCGATGAATAAAGTGAATTTAATTTATTTTCGATGTATTTGATGAATATAACTTAATTTCGATGAATAAAGTGAATTTAAGTTATTTTCGATGTATTTGATGAATGTAACTTAATTTCGATGAATAAAGTGGATTTAAGTTATTTTGGATGTATTTCATGAATGTAACTTAATTTCGATGAATAAAGTGAATTTAAGTTATTTTGGATGTATTTGATGAATGTAACTTAATTTCGATGAATAAAGTGAATTTAAGTTAATTTGGATGTATTTGATGAATATAACTTAATTTTGATGAAAAAAGTGAATTTAAGTTATTTTGGATGTATTTGATGAATGTAACTTAATTTCGATGAATAAAGTGAATTTAAGTTATTTTGGATGTATTTGATGAATATAACTTAATGTCGATGAGTAAAGTGAATTTAAGTTATTTTCGATGTATTTGATGAATGTAACTTAATTTCGATGAATAAAGGGAATTTAAGTTATTTTCGATGTATTTGATGAATGTAACTTAATTTGGATGAATAAAGTGAATTTAAGTTATTTTCGATGTATTTGATGAATGTAACTTAATTTCGATGAATAAAGTGAATTTAAGTTATTTTCGATGTATTTGATGAATGTAACTTAATTTCCACGAATAAAGTGAATTTAAGTTATTTTCGATGTATTTGATGAATGTAACTTAATTTCGATGAATAAAGTGAATTTAAGTTATTTTCGATGTATTTGATGAATGTAACTTAATTTCGATGAATAAAGTGAATTAAGTTATTTTGGATGTATTTGATGAATGTAACTTAATTTCAATGAATAAAGTGAATTTAAGTTATTTTTGATGTATTTCATGAATGTAACTTAATTTCGATGAATAAAGTGAATTTAAGTTATTTTCGATGTATTTGATGAATGTAACTTAATTTCGATGAATAAAGTGAATTTAAGTTATTTTCGATGTATTTGATGAATGTAACTTACTTTCGATGAATAAAGTGAATTTAAGTTATTTTGGATGTATTTGATGAATGTAACTTAATTTCGATGAATAAAGTGAATTTAAGTTATTTTGGATGTATTTGATGAATGTAACTTAATTTCGATGAATAAAGTGAATTTAAGTTATTTTCGATGTATTTGATGAATATAACTTAATTTCGATGAAAAAAGTGAATTTAAGTTATTTTGGATGTATTTGAAGAATGTAACTTAATTTCGATGAATAAAGTGAATTTAAGTTATTTTGGATGTATTTGATGAATATAACTTATTTTCGATGAGTAAAGTGAATTTAAGTTATTTTCGATGTATTTGATGAATGTAACTTAATTTCGATGAATAAAGTGAATTTAAGTTATTTTCGATGTATTTGATGAATGTAACTTAATTTGGATATATTTGATGAATGTAACTTAATTTCGATGAATAAAGTGAATTTAAGTTATTTTGGATGTATTTGATGAATATAACTTAATTTCGATGAATAAAGTGAATTTAAGTTATTTTGGATGTATTTGATGAATGTAACTTAATTACGATGAATACAGTGAATTTAAGTTATTTTGGATGTATTTGGTGAATGTAACTTAATTTCGATGAATAAAGTGAATTTAAGTTATTTTGGATGTATTTGATGAATGTAACCTAATTTCGATGAATAAAGTGAATTTAAGTTAATTTGGATGTATTTGATGAATATAACTTAATTTCGATGAATAAAGTGAATTTAAGTTATTTTGGATGTATTTGATGAATGTAACTTACTTTTGATGAATAAAGTGAATTTAAGTTATTTTGGATGTATTTGATGAATGTAACTGTAAGTTACATTCATCAAATACATCGAAAATAACTTAAATTCACTGTATTCATCGAAATTAAGTTACATTCATCAAATACTATTTTGGATGTATTTGATGAATATAACTTAATTTCGATGAATAAAGTGAATTTAAGTTATTTTCGATGTATTTGATGAATGTAACTTAATTTCGATGAATAAAGTGAATTTAAGTTATTTTCGATGTATTTGATGAATGTAACTTAATTTCGATGAATAAAGTGAATTAAGTTATTTTGGATGTATTTGATGAATGTAACTTAATTTCAATGAATAAAGTGGATTTAAGTTATTTTGGATGTATTTCATGAATGTAACTTAATTTCGATGAATAAAGTGAATTTAAGTTATTTTGGATGTATTTGATGAATGTAACTTACTTTCGATGAATAAAGTGAATTTAAGTTATTTTGGATGTATTTGATGAATGTAACCTAATTTCGATGAATAAAGTGAATTTAAGTTAATTTGTATGTATTTGATGAATATAACTTAATTTCGATGAATAAAGTGAATTTAAGTTATTTTGGATGTATTTGATGAATGTAACTTACTTTCGATGAATAAAGTGAATTTAAGTTATTTTGGATGTATTTGATGAATGTAACCTAATTTCGATGAATAAAGTGAATTTAAGTTAATTTGGATGTATTTGATGAATATAACTTAATTTCGATTAATAAAGTGAATTTAAGTTATTTTGGATGTATTTGATGAATATAACTTAATTTCGATGAATAAAGTGAATTTAAGTTATTTTGGATGTATTTGATGAATGTAACTTAATTTCGATGAATAAAGTGAATTTAAGTTATTTTGGAAGTATCTGATAAATGTAACTTAATTTCGATGAATAAAGTGAATTTAAGTTATTTTGGATGTATTTGAAGAATGTAACTTAATATCGATGAATAAAGTGAATTTAAGTTATTTTGGATGTATTTGAAGAATGTAACTTAATTTCGATGAATAAAGTGAATTTAAGTTATTTTCGATGTATTTGATGAATGTAACTTAATTTCGATGAATAAAGTGAATTTAAGTAATTTTCGATGTATTTGATGAATGTAACTTAATTTCGATGAATAAAGTAAATTTAAGTTATTTTGGATGTATTTGATGAATGTAACTTAATTTCGATGAATAAAGTGAATTTAAGTTATTTTGGATGTATTTGAGGAATATAACTTAATTTCGATGAATAAAGTGAATTTAATTTATTTTCGATGTATTTGATGAATATAACTTAATTTCGATGAATAAAGTGAATTTAAGTTATTTTCGATGTATTTGATGAATGTAACTTAATTTCGATGAATAAAGTGGATTTAAGTTATTTTGGATGTATTTCATGAATGTAACTTAATTTCGATGAATAAAGTGAATTTAAGTTATTTTGGATGTATTTGATGAATGTAACTTACTTTCGATGAATAAAGTGAATTTAAGTTATTTTGGATGTACTTGATGAATGTAACCTAATTTCGATGAATAAAGTGAATTTAAGTTAATTTGGATGTATTTGATGAATATAACTTAATTTCGATGAATAAATTGAATTTAAGTTATTTTGGATGTATTTGATGAATATAACTAAATTTCGATGAATAAAGTGAATTTAAGTTATTTTGGATGTATTTGATGAATGTAACTTAATTTCGATGAATAAAGTGAATTTAAGTTATTTTCGATGTATTTGATGAATGTAACTTAATTTCGATGAATAAAGTGAATTAAGTTATTTTGGATGTATTTGATGAATGTAACTTACTTTCGATGAATAAAGTGAATTTAAGTTATTTTTGATGTATTTGATGAATGTAACTTAATTTCGATGAATAAAGTGAATTTAAGTTATTTTGGATGTATTTGATGAATATAACTTAATTTCAATGAAAAAAGTGAATTTAAGTTATTTTGGATGTATTTGATGAATGTAACTTAATTTCGATGAATAAAGTGAATTTAAGTTATTTTGGATGTATTTGATGAATATAACTTAATTTCGATGAGTAAAGTGAATTTAAGTTATTTTCGATGTATTTGATGAATGTAACTTAATTTCGATGAATAAAGTGAATTTAAATTATTTTCGATGTATTTGATGAATGTAACTTAATTTCGATGAATAAAGTGAATTAAGTTATTTTGGATGTATTTGATGAATGTAACTTAATTTCAATGAATAAAGTGAATTTAAGTTATTTTTGATGTAATTTCATGAATGTAACTTAATTTCGATGAATAAAATGAATTTAAGTTATTTTGGAAGTATTTGATGAATGTAACCTAATTTCGATGAATAAAGTGAATTTAAGTTAATTTGGATGTATTTGATGAATATAACTTAATTTCGATGAGTAAAGTGAATTTAAGTTATTTTCGATGTATTTGATGAATGTAACTTAATTTCGATGAATAAAGTGAATTAAGTTATTTTGGATGTATTTGATGAATGTAACTTAATTTCGATGAGTAAAGTGAATTTAAGTTATTTTCGATGTATTTGATGAATGTAACTTAATTTCGATGAATAAAGGGAATTTAAGTTATTTTCGATGTATTTGATGAATGTAACTTAATTTGGATGAATAAAGTGAATTTAAGTTATTTTCGATGTATTTGATGAATGTAACTTAATTTCGATGAATAAAGTGAATTTAAGTTATTTTCGATGTATTTGATGAATGTAGCTTAATTTCGACGAATAAAGTGAATTTAAGTTATTTTTGATGTATTTGATGAATGTAACTTAATTTCGATGAATAAAGTGAATTTAAGTTATTTTCGATGTATTTGATGAATGTAACTTAATTTCGATGAATAAAGTGAATTAAGTTATTTTGGATGTATTTGATGAATGTAACTTAATTTCAATGAATAAAGTGAATGTAAGTTATTTTTGATGTATTTCGTGAATGTAACTTAATTTCGATGAATAAAGTGAATTTAAGTTATTTTCGATGTATTTGATGAATGTAACTTAATTTCGATGAATAAAGTGAATTTAAGTTATTCTCGATGTATTTGATGAATGTAACTTACTTTCGATGAATAAAGTGAATTTAAGTTATTTTGGATGTATTTGATGAATGTAACTTAATTTCGATGAATAAAGTGAATTTAAGTTATTTTGGATGTATTTGATGAATGTAACTTAATTTCGATGAATAAAGTGAATTTAAGTTATTTTCGATGTATTTGATGAATATAACTTAATTTCGATGAAAAAAGTGAATTTAAGTTATTTTGGATGTATTTGATGAATGTAACTTAATTTCGATGAATAAAGTGAATTTAAGTTATTTTGGATGTATTTGATGAATATAACTTATTTTCGATGAGTAAAGTGAATTTAAGTTATTTTGGATGTATTTGATGAATGTAACTTAATTTCGATGAATAAAGTGAATTTAAGTTATTTTGGATGTATTTGAGGAATATAACTTAATTTCGATGAATAAAGTGAATTTAATTTATTTTCGATGTATTTGATGAATATAACTTAATTTCGATGAATAAAGTGAATTTAAGTTATTTTCGATGTATTTGATGAATGTAACTTAATTTCGATGAATAAAGTGGATTTAAGATATTTTGGATGTATTTCATGAATGTAACTTAATTTCGATGAAAAAAGTGAGTTTAAGTTATTTTGGGTGTATTTGATGAATGTAACTTACTTTCGATGAATAAAATGAATTTAAGTTATTTTGGATGTATTTGATGAATGTAACCTAATTTCGATGAATAAAGTGAATTTAAGTTAATTTGGATGTATTTGATGAATATAACTTATATTCGATGAATAAAGTGAATTTAAGTTATTTTGGATGTATTTGATGAATGTAACTTAATTTCGATGAATAAAGTGAATTTAAGTTATTTTGGATGTATTTGATGAATATAACTTAATTTCGATGAGTAAAGTGAATTTAAGTTATTTTCGATGTATTTGATGAATGTAACTTAATTTCGATGAATAAAGGGAATTTAAGTTATTTTCGATGTATTTGATGAATGTAACTTAATTTGGATGAATATAGTGAATTTAAGTTATTTTCGATGTATTTGATGAATGTAACTTAATTTCGATGAATAAAGGAATTTAAGTTATTTTCGATGTATTTGATGAATGTAGCTTAATTTCGACGAATAAAGTGAATTTAAGTTATTTTCGATGTATTTGATGAATGTAACTTAATTTCGATGAATAAAGTGAATTTAAGTTATTTTCGATGTATTTGATGAATGTAACTTAATTTCGATGAATAAAGTGAATTAAGTTATTTTGGATGTATTTGATGAATGTAACTTAATTTCAATGAATAAAGTGAATGTAAGTTATTTTTGATGTATTTCGTGAATGTAACTTAATTTCGATGAATAAAGTGAATTTAAGTTATTTTCGATGTATTTGATGAATGTAACTTAATTTCGATGAATAAAGTGAATTTAAGTTATTCTCGATGTATTTGATGAATGTAACTTACTTTCGATGAATAAAGTGAATTTAAGTTATTTTGGATGTATTTGATGAATGTAACTTAATTTCGATGAATAAAGTGAATTTAAGTTATTTTGGATGTATTTGATGAATGTAACTTAATTTCGATGAATAAAGTGAATTTAAGTTATTTTCGATGTATTTGATGAATATAACTTAATTTCGATGAAAAAAGTGAATTTAAGTTATTTTGGATGTATTTGATGAATGTAACTTAATTTCGATGAATAAAGTGAATTTAAGTTATTTTGGATGTATTTGATGAATATAACTTATTTTCGATGAGTAAAGTGAATTTAAGTTATTTTCGATGTATTTGATGAATGTAACTTAATTTCGATGAATAAAGTGAATTTAAGTTATTTTCGATGTATTTGATGAATGTAACTTAATTTGGATATATTTGATGAATGTAACTTAATTTCGATGAATAAAGTGAATTTAAGTTAATTTGGATGTATTTGATGAATATAACTTAATTTCGATGAATAAAGTGAATTTAAGTTATTTTGGATGTATTTGATGAATGTAACTTAATTTCGATGAATAAAGTGAATTAAGTTATTTTGGATGTATTTGATGATGTACTTAATTTCAATGAATAAAGTGAATGTAAGTTATTTTTGATGTATTTCGTGAATGTAACTTAATTTCGATGAATAAAGTGAATTTAAGTTATTTTCGATGTATTTGATGAATGTAACTTAATTTCGATGAATAAAGTGAATTTAAGTTATTCTCGATGTATTTGATGAATGTAACTTACTTTCGATGAATAAAGTGAATTTAAGTTATTTTGGATGTATTTGATGAATGTAACTTAATTTCGATGAATAAAGTGAATTTAAGTTATTTTGGATGTATTTGATGAATGTAACTTAATTTCGATGAATAAAGTGAATTTAAGTTATTTTCGATGTATTTGATGAATATAACTTAATTTCGATGAAAAAAGTGAATTTAAGTTATTTTTTATGTATTTGATGAATGTAACTTAATTTCGATGAATAAAGTGAATTTAAGTTATTTTGGATGTATTTGATGAATATAACTTATTTTCGATGAGTAAAGTGAATTTAAGTTATTTTCGATGTATTTGATGAATGTAACTTAATTTCGATGAATAAAGTGAATTTAAGTTATTTTCGATGTATTTGATGAATGTAACTTAATTTGGATATATTTGATGAATGTAACTTAATTTCGATGAATAAAGTGAATTTAAGTTAATTTGGATGTATTTGATGAATATAACTTAATTTCGATGAATAAAGTGAATTTAAGTTATTTTGGATGTATTTGATGAATGTAACTTAATTTCGATGAATAAAGTGAATTAAGTTATTTTGGATGTATTTGATGAATGTAACTTAATTTCAATGAATAAAGTGAATGTAAGTTATTTTTGATGTATTTCATGAATGTAACTTAATTTCGATGAATAAAGTGAATTTAAGTTATTTTCGATGTATTTGATGAATGTAACTTAATTTCGATGAATAAAGTGAATTTAAGTTATTTTCGATGTATTTGATGAATGTAACTTACTTTCGATGAATAAAGTGAATTTAAGTTATTTTGGATGTATTTGATGAATGTAACTTAATTTCGATGAATAAAGTGAATTTAAGTTATTTTGGATGTATTTGATGAATGTAACCTAATTTCGATGAATAAAGTGAATTTAAGTTAATTTGGATGTATTTGATGAATATAACTTAATTTCGATGAATAAAGTGAATTTAAGTTATTTTGGATGTATTTGATGAATGTAACTTACTTTTGATGAATAAAGTGAATTTAAGTTATTTTGGATGTATTTGATGAATGTAACTGTAAGTTACATTCATCAAATACATCGAAAATAACTTAAATTCATTGTATTCATCGAAATTAAGTTACATTCATCAAATACTATTTTGGATGTATTTGATGAATATAACTTAATTTCGATGAATAAAGTGAATTTAAGTTATTTTCGATGTATTTGATGAATGTAACTTAATTTCGATGAATAAAGTGAATTTAAGTTATTTTCGATGTATTTGATGAATGTAACTTAATTTCGATGAATAAAGTGAATTAAGTTATTTTGGATGTATTTGATGAATGTAACTTAATTTCAATGAATAAAGTGGATTTAAGTTATTTTGGATGTATTTCATGAATGTAACTTAATTTCGATGAATAAAGTGAATTTAAGTTATTTTGGATGTATTTGATGAATGTAACTTACTTTCGATGAATAAAGTGAATTTAAGTTATTTTGGATGTATTTGATGAATGTAACCTAATTTCGATGAATAAAGTGAATTTAAGTTAATTTGTATGTATTTGATGAATATAACTTAATTTCGATGAATAAAGTGAATTTAAGTTATTTTGGATGTATTTGATGAATGTAACTTACTTTCGATGAATAAAGTGAATTTAAGTTATTTTGGATGTATTTGATGAATGTAACCTAATTTCGATGAATAAAGTGAATTTAAGTTAATTTGGATGTATTTGATGAATATAACTTAATTTCGATTAATAAAGTGAATTTAAGTTATTTTGGATGTATTTGATGGATATAACTTAATTTCGATGAATAAAGTGAATTTAAGTTATTTTGGATGTATTTGATGAATGTAACTTAATTTCGATGAATAAAGTGAATTTAAGTTATTTTGGATGTATTTGAGGAATATAACTTAATTTCGATGAATAAAGTGAATTTAATTTATTTTCGATGTATTTGATGAATATAACTTAATTTCGATGAATAAAGTGAATTTAAGTTATTTTCGATGTATTTGATGAATGTAACTTAATTTCGATGAATAAAGTGGATTTAAGTTATTTTGGATGTATTTCATGAATGTAACTTAATTTCGATGAATAAAGTGAATTTAAGTTATTTTGGATGTATTTGATGAATGTAACCTAATTTCGATGAATAAAGTGAATTTAAGTTAATTTGTATGTATTTGATGAATATAACTTAATTTCGATGAATAAAGTGAATTTAAGTTATTTTGGATGTATTTGATGAATGTAACTTACTTTCGATGAATAAAGTGAATTTAAGTTATTTTGGATGTATTTGATGAATGTAACCTAATTTCGATGAATAAAGTGAATTTAAGTTAATTTGGATGTATTTGATGAATATAACTTAATTTCGATTAATAAAGTGAATTTAAGTTATTTTGGATGTATTTGATGGATATAACTTAATTTCGATGAATAAAGTGAATTTAAGTTATTTTGGATGTATTTGATGAATGTAACTTAATTTCGATGAATAAAGTGAATTAAGTTATTTTGGATGTATTTGATGAATGTAACTTACTTTCGATGAATAAAGTGAATTTAAGTTATTTTTGATGTATTTGATGAATGTAACTTAATTTCGATGAATAAAGTGAATTTAAGTTATTTTGGATGTATTTGATGAATATAACTTAATTTCAATGAAAAAAGTGAATTTAAGTTATTTTGGATGTATTTGATGAATGTAACTTAATTTCGATGAATAAAGTGAATTTAAGTTCTTTTGGATGTATTTGATGAATATAACTTAATTTCGATGAGTAAAGTGAATTTAAGTTATTTTCGATGTATTTGATGAATGTAACTTAATTTCGATGAATAAAGTGAATTTAAGTTATTTTCGATGTATTTGATGAATGTAACTTAATTTCGATGAATAAAGTGAATTAAGTTATTTTGGATGTATTTGATGAATGTAACTTAATTTCAATGAATAAAGTGAATTTAAGTTATTTTTGATGTAATTTCATGAATGTAACTTAATTTCGATGAATAAAGTGAATTTAATTTATTTTCGATGTATTTGATGAATGTAACTTAATTTCGATGAATAAAGTGAATTTAAGTAATTTTCGATGTATTTGATGAATGTAACTTAATTTCGATGAATAAAGTGAATTAAGTTATTTTGGATGTATTTGATGAATGTAACTTAATTTCAATGAATAAAGTGGATTTAAGATATTTTGGATGTATTTCATGAATGTAACTTAATTTCGATGAAAAAAGTGAATTTAAGTTATTTTGGGTGTATTTGATGAATGTAACTTACTTTCGGTGAATAAAATGAATTTAAGTTATTTTGGAAGTATTTGATGAATGTAACCTAATTTCGATGAATAAAGTGAATTTAAGTTAATTTGGATGTATTTGATGAATATAACTTAATTTCGATGAATAAAGTGAATTTAAGTTATTTTGGATGTATTTGAAGAATGTAACTTAATTTCGATGAATAAAGTGAATTTAAGTTATTTTGGATGTATTTGATGAATAAACTTAATTTCGATGAGTAAAGTGAATTAAGTTATTTTGGATGTATTTGATGAATGTAACTTAATTTCAATGAATAAAGTGAATTTAAGTTATTTTCGATGTATTTGATGAATGTAACTTAATTTGGATGAATAAAGTGAATTTAAGTTATTTTCGATGTATTTGATGAATGTAACTTAATTTCGATGAATAAAGTGAATTTAAGTTATTTTCGATGTATTTGATGAATGTAACTTAATTTCGACGAATAAAGTGAATTTAAGTTATTTTCGATGTATTTGATGAATGTAACTTAATGTCGATGAATAAAGTGAATTTAAGTTATTTTCGATGTATTTGATGAATGTAACTTAATTTCGATGAATAAAGTGAATTAAGTTATTTTGGATGTATTTGATGAATGTAACTTAATTTCAATGAATAAAGTGAATTTAAGTTATTTTTGATGTATTTCATGAATGTAACTTAATTTCGATGAATAAAGTGAATTTAAGTTATTTTCGATGTATTTGATGAATGTAACTTACTTTCGATGAATAAAGTGAATTTAAGTTATTTTGGATGTATTTGATGAATGTAACTTAATTTCGATGAATAAAGTGAATTTAAGTTATTTTGGATGTATTTGATGAATGTAACTTAATTTCGATGAATAAAGTGAATTTAAGTTATTTTCGATGTATTTGATGAATATAACTTAATTTCGATGAAAAAAGTGAATTTAAGTTATTTTGGATGTATTTGATGAATGTAACTTAATTTCGATGAATAAAGTGAATTTAAGTTATTTTGGATGTATTTGATGAATATAACTTAATTTCGATGAGTAAAGTGAATTGAAGTTATTTTCGATGTATTTGATGAATGTAACTTAATTTCGATGAATAAAGTGAATTTAAGTTATTTTCGATGTATTTGATGAATGTAACTTAATTTGGATATATTTGATGAATGTAACTTAATTTCGATGAATAAAGTGAATTTAAGTTATTTTGGATGTATTTGATGAATATAACTTAATTTCGATGAATAAAGTGAATTTAAGTTATTTTGGATGTATTTGATGAATGTAACTTAATTTCGATGAATACAGTGAATTTAAGTTATTTTGGATGTATTTGATGAATGTAACTTAATTTCAATGAATAAAGTGAATTTAAGTTATTTTGGATGTATTTGATGAATGTAACCTAATTTCGATGAATAAAGTGAATTTAAGTTAATTTGGATGTATTTGATGAATATAACTCAATTTCGATGAATAAAGTGAATTTAAGTTATTTTGGATGTATTTAATGAATGTAACTTACTTTTGATGAATAAAGTGAATTTAAGTTATTTTGGATGTATTTGATGAATGTAACTGTAAGTTACATTCATCAAATACATCGAAAATAACTTAAATTCACTGTATTCATCGAAATTAAGTTACATTCATCAAATACTATTTTGGATGTATTTGATGAATGTAACTTAATTTCGATGAATAAAGTGAATTTAAGTTATTTTCGATGTATTTGAGGAATATAGCTTAATTTCGATGAAAAAAGTGAATTTAAGTTATTTTGGATGTATTTGATGAATGTAACTTAATTTCGATGAATAAAGTGAATTTAAGTTATTTTGGATGTATTTGATGAATATAACTTATTTTCGATGAGTAAAGTGAATTTAAGTTATTTTCGATGTATTTGATGAATGTAACTTAATTTCGATGAATAAAGTGAATTTAAGTTATTTTCGATGTATTTGATGAATGTAACTTAATTTGGATATATTTGATGAATGTAACTTAATTTCGATGAATAAAGTGAATTTAAGTTATTTTGGATGTATTTGATGAATATAACTTAATTTCGATGAATAAAGTGAATTTAAGTTATTTTGGATGTATTTGATGAATGTAACTTAATTTCGATGAATACAGTGAATTTAAGTTATTTTGGATGTATTTGATGAATGTAACTTAATTTCGATGAATAAAGTGAATTTAAGTTATTTTGGATGTATTTGATGAATGTAACCTAATTTCGATGAATAAAGTGAATTTAAGTTAATTTGGATGTATTTGATGAATATAACTTAATTTCGATGAATAGAGTGAATTTAAGTTATTTTGGATGTATTTGATGAATGTAACTTACTTTTGATGAATAAAGTGAATTTAAGTTATTTTGGATGTATTTGATGAATGTAACTGTAAGTTACATTCATCAAATACATCGAAAATAACTTAAATTCACTGTATTCATCGAAATTAAGTTACATTCATCAAATACTATTTTGGATGTATTTGATGAATATAACTTAATTTCGATGAATAAAGTGAATTTAAGTTATTTTCGATGTATTTGATGAATGTAACTTAATTTCGATGAATAAAGTGAATTTAAGTTATTTTCGATGTATTTGATGAATGTAACTTAATTTCGATGAATAAAGTGAATTAAGTTATTTTGGATGTATTTGATGAATGTAACTTAATTTCAATGAATAAAGTGGATTTAAGTTATTTTGGATGTATTTCATGAATGTAACTTAATTTCGATGAATAAAGTGAATTTAAGTTATTTTGGATGTATTTGATGAATGTAACTTACTTTCGATGAATAAAGTGAATTTAAGTTATTTTGGATGTATTTGATGAATGTAACCTAATTTCGATGAATAAAGTGAATTTAAGTTAATTTGTATGTATGTGATGAATATAACTTAATTTCGATGAATAAAGTGAATTTAAGTTATTTTGGATGTATTTGATGAATGTAACTTACTTTCGATGAATAAAGTGAATTTAAGTTAATTTGGATGTATTTGATGAATATAACTTAATTTCGATTAATAAAGTGAATTTAAGTTATTTTGGATGTATTTGATGAATATAACTTAATTTCGATGAATATAGTGAATTTAAGTTATTTTGGATGTTTTTGATGAATGTAACTTAATTTCGATGAATAAAGTGAATTTAAGTTATTTTGGAAGTATCTGATAAATGTAACTTAATTTCGATGAATAAAGTGAATTTAAGTTATTTTGGATGTATTTGAAGAATGTAACTTAATATCGATGAATAAAGTGAATTTAAGTTATTTTGGATGTATTTGAAGAATGTAACTTAATTTCGATGAATAAAGTGAATTTAAGTTATTTTCGATGTATTTGATGAATGTAACTTAATTTCGATGAATAAAGTGAATTTAAGTTATTTTCGATGTATTTGATGAATGTAACTTAATTTCGATGAATAAAGTAAATTTAAGTTATTTTGGATGTATTTGATGAATGTAACTTAATTTCGATGAATAAAGTGAATTTAAGTTATTTTCGATGTATTTGATGAATGTAACTTACTTTCGATGAATAAAGTGAATTTAAGTTATTTTGGATGTATTTGATGAATGTAACTTAATTTCGATGAATAAAGTGAATTTAAGTTATTTTGGATGTATTTGATGAATGTAACCTAATTTCGATGAATAAAGTGAATTTAAGTTAATTTGGATGTATTTGATGAATATAACTTAATTTCGATGAATAAAGTGAATTTAAGTTATTTTGGATGTATTTGATGAATGTAACTTACTTTTGATGAATAAAGTGAATTTAAGTTATTTTGGATGTATTTGATGAATGTAACTGTAAGTTACATTCATCAAATACATCGAAAATAACTTAAATTCATTGTATTCATCGAAATTAAGTTACATTCATCAAATACTATTTTGGATGTATTTGATGAATATAACTTAATTTCGATGAATAAAGTGAATTTAAGTTATTTTCGATGTATTTGATGAATGTAACTTAATTTCGATGAATAAAGTGAATTTAAGTTATTTTCGATGTATTTGATGAATGTAACTTAATTTCGATGAATAAAGTGAATTAAGTTATTTTGGATGTATTTGATGAATGTAACTTAATTTCAATGAATAAAGTGGATTTAAGTTATTTTGGATGTATTTCATGAATGTAACTTAATTTCGATGAATAAAGTGAATTTAAGTTATTTTGGATGTATTTGATGAATGTAACTTACTTTCGATGAATAAAGTGAATTTAAGTTATTTTGGATGTATTTGATGAATGTAACCTAATTTCGATGAATAAAGTGAATTTAAGTTAATTTGTATGTATTTGATGAATATAACTTAATTTCGATGAATAAAGTGAATTTAAGTTATTTTGGATGTATTTGATGAATGTAACTTACTTTCGATGAATAAAGTGAATTTAAGTTATTTTGGATGTATTTGATGAATGTAACCTAATTTCGATGAATAAAGTGAATTTAAGTTAATTTGGATGTATTTGATGAATATAACTTAATTTCGATTAATAAAGTGAATTTAAGTTATTTTGGATGTATTTGATGGATATAACTTAATTTCGATGAATAAAGTGAATTTAAGTTATTTTGGATGTATTTGATGAATGTAACTTAATTTCGATGAATAAAGTGAATTTAAGTTATTTTGGATGTATTTGAGGAATATAACTTAATTTCGATGAATAAAGTGAATTTAATTTATTTTCGATGTATTTGATGAATATAACTTAATTTCGATGAATAAAGTGAATTTAAGTTATTTTCGATGTATTTGATGAATGTAACTTAATTTCGATGAATAAAGTGGATTTAAGTTATTTTGGATGTATTTCATGAATGTAACTTAATTTCGATGAATAAAGTGAATTTAAGTTATTTTGGATGTATTTGATGAATGTAACCTAATTTCGATGAATAAAGTGAATTTAAGTTAATTTGTATGTATTTGATGAATATAACTTAATTTCGATGAATAAAGTGAATTTAAGTTATTTTGGATGTATTTGATGAATGTAACTTACTTTCGATGAATAAAGTGAATTTAAGTTATTTTGGATGTATTTGATGAATGTAACCTAATTTCGATGAATAAAGTGAATTTAAGTTAATTTGGATGTATTTGATGAATATAACTTAATTTCGATTAATAAAGTGAATTTAAGTTATTTTGGATGTATTTGATGGATATAACTTAATTTCGATGAATAAAGTGAATTTAAGTTATTTTGGATGTATTTGATGAATGTAACTTAATTTCGATGAATAAAGTGAATTAAGTTATTTTGGATGTATTTGATGAATGTAACTTACTTTCGATGAATAAAGTGAATTTAAGTTATTTTTGATGTATTTGATGAATGTAACTTAATTTCGATGAATAAAGTGAATTTAAGTTATTTTGGATGTATTTGATGAATATAACTTAATTTCAATGAAAAAAGTGAATTTAAGTTATTTTGGATGTATTTGATGAATGTAACTTAATTTCGATGAATAAAGTGAATTTAAGTTCTTTTGGATGTATTTGATGAATATAACTTAATTTCGATGAGTAAAGTGAATTTAAGTTATTTTCGATGTATTTGATGAATGTAACTTAATTTCGATGAATAAAGTGAATTTAAGTTATTTTCGATGTATTTGATGAATGTAACTTAATTTCGATGAATAAAGTGAATTAAGTTATTTTGGATGTATTTGATGAATGTAACTTAATTTCAATGAATAAAGTGAATTTAAGTTATTTTTGATGTAATTTCATGAATGTAACTTAATTTCGATGAATAAAGTGAATTTAATTTATTTTCGATGTATTTGATGAATGTAACTTAATTTCGATGAATAAAGTGAATTTAAGTAATTTTCGATGTATTTGATGAATGTAACTTAATTTCGATGAATAAAGTGAATTAAGTTATTTTGGATGTATTTGATGAATGTAACTTAATTTCAATGAATAAAGTGGATTTAAGATATTTTGGATGTATTTCATGAATGTAACTTAATTTCGATGAAAAAAGTGAATTTAAGTTATTTTGGGTGTATTTGATGAATGTAACTTACTTTCGGTGAATAAAATGAATTTAAGTTATTTTGGAAGTATTTGATGAATGTAACCTAATTTCGATGAATAAAGTGAATTTAAGTTAATTTGGATGTATTTGATGAATATAACTTAATTTCGATGAATAAAGTGAATTTAAGTTATTTTGGATGTATTTGAAGAATGTAACTTAATTTCGATGAATAAAGTGAATTTAAGTTATTTTGGATGTATTTGATGAATAAACTTAATTTCGATGAGTAAAGTGAATTAAGTTATTTTGGATGTATTTGATGAATGTAACTTAATTTCAATGAATAAAGTGAATTTAAGTTATTTTCGATGTATTTGATGAATGTAACTTAATTTGGATGAATAAAGTGAATTTAAGTTATTTTCGATGTATTTGATGAATGTAACTTAATTTCGATGAATAAAGTGAATTTAAGTTATTTTCGATGTATTTGATGAATGTAACTTAATTTCGACGAATAAAGTGAATTTAAGTTATTTTCGATGTATTTGATGAATGTAACTTAATTTCGATGAATAAAGTGAATTTAAGTTATTTTCGATGTATTTGATGAATGTAACTTAATTTCGATGAATAAAGTGAATTAAGTTATTTTGGATGTATTTGATGAATGTAACTTAATTTCAATGAATAAAGTGAATTTAAGTTATTTTTGATGTATTTCATGAATGTAACTTAATTTCGATGAATAAAGTGAATTTAAGTTATTTTCGATGTATTTGATGAATGTAACTTACTTTCGATGAATAAAGTGAATTTAAGTTATTTTGGATGTATTTGATGAATGTAACTTAATTTCGATGAATAAAGTGAATTTAAGTTATTTTGGATGTATTTGATGAATGTAACTTAATTTCGATGAATAAAGTGAATTTAAGTTATTTTCGATGTATTTGATGAATATAACTTAATTTCGATGAAAAAAGTGAATTTAAGTTATTTTGGATGTATTTGATGAATGTAACTTAATTTCGATGAATAAAGTGAATTTAAGTTATTTTGGATGTATTTGATGAATATAACTTAATTTCGATGAGTAAAGTGAATTTAAGTTATTTTCGATGTATTTGATGAATGTAACTTAATTTCGATGAATAAAGTGAATTTAAGTTATTTTCGATGTATTTGATGAATGTAACTTAATTTGGATATATTTGATGAATGTAACTTAATTTCGATGAATAAAGTGAATTTAAGTTATTTTGGATGTATTTGATGAATATAACTTAATTTCGATGAATAAAGTGAATTTAAGTTATTTTGGATGTATTTGATGAATGTAACTTAATTTCGATGAATACAGTGAATTTAAGTTATTTTGGATGTATTTGATGAATGTAACTTAATTTCAATGAATAAAGTGAATTTAAGTTATTTTGGATGTATTTGATGAATGTAACCTAATTTCGATGAATAAAGTGAATTTAAGTTAATTTGGATGTATTTGATGAATATAACTCAATTTCGATGAATAAAGTGAATTTAAGTTATTTTGGATGTATTTAATGAATGTAACTTACTTTTGATGAATAAAGTGAATTTAAGTTATTTTGGATGTATTTGATGAATGTAACTGTAAGTTACATTCATCAAATACATCGAAAATAACTTAAATTCACTGTATTCATCGAAATTAAGTTACATTCATCAAATACTATTTTGGATGTATTTGATGAATGTAACTTAATTTCGATGAATAAAGTGAATTTAAGTTATTTTCGATGTATTTGATGAATATAGCTTAATTTCGATGAAAAAAGTGAATTTAAGTTATTTTGGATGTATTTGATGAATGTAACTTAATTTCGATGAATAAAGTGAATTTAAGTTATTTTGGATGTATTTGATGAATATAACTTATTTTCGATGAGTAAAGTGAATTTAAGTTATTTTCGATGTATTTGATGAATGTAACTTAATTTCGATGAATAAAGTGAATTTAAGTTATTTTCGATGTATTTGATGAATGTAACTTAATTTGGATATATTTGATGAATGTAACTTAATTTCGATGAATAAAGTGAATTTAAGTTATTTTGGATGTATTTGATGAATATAACTTAATTTCGATGAATAAAGTGAATTTAAGTTATTTTGGATGTATTTGATGAATGTAACTTAATTTCGATGAATACAGTGAATTTAAGTTATTTTGGATGTATTTGATGAATGTAACTTAATTTCGATGAATAAAGTGAATTTAAGTTATTTTGGATGTATTTGATGAATGTAACCTAATTTCGATGAATAAAGTGAATTTAAGTTAATTTGGATGTATTTGATGAATATAACTTAATTTCGATGAATAAAGTGAATTTAAGTTATTTTGGATGTATTTGATGAATGTAACTTACTTTTGATGAATAAAGTGAATTTAAGTTATTTTGGATGTATTTGATGAATGTAACTGTAAGTTACATTCATCAAATACATCGAAAATAACTTAAATTCACTGTATTCATCGAAATTAAGTTACATTCATCAAATACTATTTTGGATGTATTTGATGAATATAACTTAATTTCGATGAATAAAGTGAATTTAAGTTATTTTCGATGTATTTGATGAATGTAACTTAATTTCGATGAATAAAGTGAATTTAAGTTATTTTCGATGTATTTGATGAATGTAACTTAATTTCGATGAATAAAGTGAATTAAGTTATTTTGGATGTATTTGATGAATGTAACTTAATTTCAATGAATAAAGTGGATTTAAGTTATTTTGGATGTATTTCATGAATGTAACTTAATTTCGATGAATAAAGTGAATTTAAGTTATTTTGGATGTATTTGATGAATGTAACTTACTTTCGATGAATAAAGTGAATTTAAGTTATTTTGGATGTATTTGATGAATGTAACCTAATTTCGATGAATAAAGTGAATTTAAGTTAATTTGTATGTATTTGATGAATATAACTTAATTTCGATGAATAAAGTGAATTTAAGTTATTTTGGATGTATTTGATGAATGTAACTTACTTTCGATGAATAAAGTGAATTTAAGTTAATTTGGATGTATTTGATGAATATAACTTAATTTCGATTAATAAAGTGAATTTAAGTTATTTTGGATGTATTTGATGAATATAACTTAATTTCGATGAATATAGTGAATTTAAGTTATTTTGGATGTTTTTGATGAATGTAACTTAATTTCGATGAATAAAGTGAATTTAAGTTATTTTGGAAGTATCTGATAAATGTAACTTAATTTCGATGAATAAAGTGAATTTAAGTTATTTTGGATGTATTTGAAGAATGTAACTTAATATCGATGAATAAAGTGAATTTAAGTTATTTTGGATGTATTTGAAGAATGTAACTTAATTTCGATGAATAAAGTGAATTTAAGTTATTTTCGATGTATTTGATGAATGTAACTTAATTTCGATGAATAAAGTGAATTTAAGTTATTTTCGATGTATTTGATGAATGTAACTTAATTTCGATGAATAAAGTAAATTTAAGTTATTTTGGATGTATTTGATGAATGTAACTTAATTTCGATGAATAAAGTGAATTTAAGTTATTTTGGATGTATTTGAGGAATATAACTTAATTTCGATGAATAAAGTGAATTTAATTTATTTTCGATGTATTTGATGAATATAACTTAATTTCGATGAATAAAGTGAATTTAAGTTATTTTCGATGTATTTGATGAATGTAACTTAATTTCGATGAATAAAGTGGATTTAAGTTATTTTGGATGTATTTGGTGAATGTAACTTACTTTCGATGAATAAAGTGAATTTAATTTATTTTGGATGTACTTGATGAATGTAACCTAATTTCGATGAATAAAGTGAATTTAAGTTAATTTGGATGTATTTGATGAATATAACTTAATTTCGATGAATAAATTGAATTTAAGTTATTTTGGATGTATTTGATAAATATAACTAAATTTCGATGAATAAAGTGAATTTAAGTTATTTTGGATGTATTTGATGAATGTAACTTAATTTCGATGAATAAAGTGAATTTAAGTTATTTTCGATGTATTTGATGAATGTAACTTAATTTCGATGAATAAAGTGAATTAAGTTATTTTGGATGTATTTGATGAATGTAACTTACTTTCGATGAATAAAGTGAATTTAAGTTATTTTTGATGTATTTGATGAATGTAACTTAATTTCGATGAATAAAGTGAATTTAAGTTATTTTGGATGTATTTGATGAATATAACTTAATTTCAATGAAAAAAGTGAATTTAAGTTATTTTGGATGTATTTGATGAATGTAACTTAATTTCGATGAATAAAGTGAATTTAAGTTATTTTGAATGTATTTGATGAATATAACTTAATTTCGATGAGTAAAGTGAATTTAAGTTATTTTCGATGTATTTGATGAATGTAACTTAATTTCGATGAATAAAGTGAATTTAAGTTATTTTCGATGTATTTGATGAATATAACTTAATTTCGATGAAAAAAGTGAATTTAAGTTATTTTGGATGTATTTGATGAATGTAACTTAAATTCGATGAATACAGTGAATTTAAGTTATTTTGGATGTATTTGATGAATGTAACTTAATTTCGATGAATAAAGTGAATTTAAGTTATTTTGGATGTATTTGATGAATGTAACCTAATTTCGATGAATAAAGTGA
>CATLJY010000269.1:0-66641 GCA_949987705.1 Thereva unica | reverse complement strand
ACTGGCCGACGGTTATGTTTCACGTAAATCCACACATACACACATATGGACACATAAGTGCACATACGCATATATGGGTCTATGAACATGAGAACTAAAAAAGCCCCTCCGACGTGATCCACCCCCGCGGGACTGGCTAATAAGCATTACATCGCGGGGGTCGTTCAGCTTCATTCAGCTGCTTCTGCTCGCGGCATTTCTGTGCCTTTCTCTATTTCTTACGGCTTCTTCTTGCCTTAGCTTTCTGTGAATGGTCTTGAGGGTTGCTTCCACGTCCCTCCACATTTCCTCAGACCTCATCATATGGCCTAGGATGTTTTCGGGCGTTAGTGGCTCCTCGACCCTTTCTTCTAGTTTCGCCCTTTCCTCGGCGAATCTCGAGCAGGTAAAGAAGACGTGTTCTGCGTCTTCCTCCGTCGCTGGGCACACCGGACACAACGGTGAATCATCGTGCCCAAAGCGGTGGAGGTATTTCCTATACCCCCCATGTCCGCTCAGGAACTGCGTGAGGTCGTAACTTACTTCCCCACGCTCCCTCGTAGCCCATATTTCCACATTAGGGATAAGTCTGTGGGTCCAACGACCCTTAACAGACTCGTCCCACTTCGCCTGCCATTCCCTTAAAGACTCGCAGCGCGCCATCTGCCGCCGCACCCTTTTTGGCTCCCCTCCACCATATTCTGGGTCATAGAGACGCATGCCCTCCCTCGCCAGAATATCTATGGGGATCATCCCCGCTATCACGCACGCCGCATCGTCGGACGTGGTCCTGTACGCGCAGCAAGCACGTAGTGCACTTAGCCTATATGCGGCCCTCCATTTCCTACAATTTGCCGTCCTGTTTAACGCTGCTGCCCACACTGGCGCTGCGTATAACAGGACTGAGCTGACCACCCTCCCCAAAAGGAGGCGGCGACTCGGTCTAGGGCCCCCAACATTGGGCAGCATTCTTGCGAGTGCTGCACAAATCGCAGACGCTTTGTCTGCCGTGCCCTCCAAGTGCGCTTTGAAGTTTAGCCTCCGGTCGATCATCACTCCCAGGTACCTTAGTGCGGGCTGTGAGTGGATGATCAGTTCCCCTACCTTGATCCTCACGGATACTGGCTTTCGTCGCTTGCTGATCAGCACTACTTCCGTTTTGTGCTCAGCAAGCTTCAACCCCGCGCGTTCTAACCACGCTTTAATTTCCCAGATCGCTTCGTTTGCGTACAGTTCGATGTCATCTGGGTGTTTTCCTTCGACAACTACCCCGATATCATCTGCAAACCCGATCGCCACTGCTTCCTTTGGAAGACGAAGCCCCAACACATCATTGTACATTGCGATCCATAGGAGAGGGCCCAGGACGGAACCTTGCGGGACACCGCATGTTGTCCCGAACACTTTAGGACCATCATCCGAATCACAATGAAGCGACCTACCCTGGAGGTAGTCGGCCACTACACGCACTAGGTACTTTGGTGTGCCTAGCTTGATCAACGCCTCAACTATTTTGCTCCACCTCGCTGAGTTGAAAGCATTTTTTACGTCGAGGGTTATCAATGCGCAGCAGTGATTTTTCTCTATGGTGGCTCTTGCTATGCCCACCACCATATTGACTGCATCAGTCGTCGACCTTGCCTTTCTAAAGCCGAATTGCTTGTCCGACAGGCCACCTACCCTTTCGACGCTAGGGAGAATCCTGTTACAGATCACCCGCTCCAAAAGTTTGCCTATACAACTAAGGAGGCATATCGGTCTGTAGGACGATGGGTCCCCTAAAGGCTTGTTCGGCTTCGGTAGGAGCACGAGTTTCTGCTGTTTCCATCGCTCCGGGAAGATCCCCTCTCTCAGGCACGCTGTGAAGACTTCAGCGAACCTGTCTGGCGCTATTGAAGCTGCTAGCTTCGCCGCTTTATTTGGTATGCCATCCATGCCAGGGGCCTTGTTGATGGCTACCTTTTTTGCAGCCTCCTGAATCTCATCTGCGGTCACCGCAGGTATCTCTTCTGGGTCCACCTGGAGGGTGGGTAGATCGACCGTGCGTACGTTCTGTGGAAACAGGACATACACAATACTCTGGAGCAGCGCGGGACAGGTGATCGGCGGAGAGCGTTTGCCCTTGACCGCTGACATAACCATTTTATAGGCTCCACCCCAGGGGTCCGAGTCTGCTTCTCTGCACAACCTTTTGAAGTGCTCGGATTTACTTCTAGCGATGGCCTTGTTCAGCATTTTTCTCGCTTCCTTATACCTCTGAAGGAGTTCATCGAAATCTGGACGGTTCCGGCTTCTCTGAGTTTTCCTTCTCGCTTTCAGGCAGGCCTTTCGGCATTCATCGATCTCTGCGTTCCACCAGAAGTTTGGTGAGAGTCTACGATTGCCGGCGCGCCGTGGCATGGATGCGTCACATGCCCATTTCACTGCTTCTTCTATTTCCTCTGCCCCTTCCCTGGCACCTCCTGCCGACCTCGCATCATGCAGGAATACTTCCTCGAACACCTCTGCGTCGAGTTTCTTAACGGCCCATCCTCTAGCCGTTCCGTACCTAGGATTCCTCTTTTCTATACGCTGACCAACCTCGAAGATGATGGCTTGGTGGTCACTGTGCGTGTACAGATCGCTCACCCGCCACTGTAGGTCTTTGACCACTGAATCGCTCACATAAGTGATGTCGATTACAGATGTTCTCCCCCCCCTTTGGAAGGTGTTTTCGCCTCCAGTGTTGACTAACACTACGTTAAGTCGCGAGAATACTTCTAGAAGTATGCGCCCTCTTGCGTTCGTTTGTCGACTGCCCCATTCGACAGCCCAAGCATTGAAATCACCCGCTAATATTACCGGGTGATGGCGACTCGCGTCGGCGGCTAACCTATCCAGCATCGACTCGTAATCGTCTAGTGTCAGGCTTGGCGCCGCATAGCAGCTGTAGACGTGTATTCCGCCTACTTTTGCCCGCGTGAAGCCATTCTCTGGGCTTCTCATGGTATCTTCCATGGCTCGGCTCCCGCACGTCCATATCGCTGACGTGCCGCTGCTATCGTTTATCCAGACGCCGCTGTGCAGGTTTCTATACTGCTCGCAGACGATTGCGACGTCGATTTTTTCCTCGAAAACTGTCTGTGCCAGCAAATCTTGTGCCGCTTGACAGTGGTTCAAGTTAATCTGTATGAACCTTATCTTCGCTTGCTTTTTAGTGCCTCCTTGTATGCCGGACATCTACTACCTCCGGTCACGTGCCCACTATCCCTGCCCTCTACCTCCCTACAAATTAGGCATTTGGCAGCTTGGTCACACTCCTTTACTTTGTGACCCTCTTTTCCGCAGCCTCGGCACAGCCTTCCTCTATCCTGGCTGCTGCTGCAGTTTTTCGCTATGTGGCCGAACTTCATGCATTTGAAGCACGGTTTAAGCGATACCCGCTCCCGCATTCGGCATACCACCCAGCCGACTCGAACTTTACCTGCTGCGATAGCCTTCTTCGCAGCTTCAACAGGCAGGCTTATAAACGCCGTCTGAGTGCCCCCCCACGACTCTCTTAGCCTGAGGACATCCTTTTCCTCGACCGTCAGACCTAGCTGGGTCCTCAGTGCTTCGCACACCTCTTCCTTGGTTGTGATCTCGTCCAAGTCTCTACACTCGATCACTACCGTATTTGTACTGGCTCTCACTTCAGCCACCCCGTTAATCGATGCTTTAACCTTCTGTTCTAAGTCCCCGGTCTTAGCATCTCCCCTCTTTAGCTCTAGCAGGAGATCGCCCTTTTGCGTTCTCCTAACTCTATTTACGCTGTTCCCCAGTTCCGCCAGGGAGGCATCTGTCCTCACCTTGCGAAGGATCTCCGCGTACGTAGCTTCCCCTTTGGTCGTGATGATAATCGCATCCGACCGGGTCCTTTGCCTCAGCTTGTTGGCCTCTTTCAGTCTTCTTTTCTTTTTCTTCCTCTTTTTTCTTTCCACCTTCTTCCAAGCAGAGCTTTCCCGGTTCCCACTCTCGCATTCAACCGGGCGTGCCGCCTGTAACGGTGCTGGCTCGGCCACTGCGTCGGGAGTCTTTCCCTTTTTTCTCTTGGGGGTGTGCTGCTGCAGCTGCACCTCCTCGTTGAGCTCTCTACGGCGCTTGCGCGGCCGCGGCTCTTTACTCTTTTCTTGGGGCCGTTTCTCTACAGCATCCCCGGTTGAACGGCTCTCTTTTTTGTGCGGCGAAACTTCTGTTTGAGCCGACGTATCCTTCAGCTCTTTCGCCCTCTGCTGGGTAGTTATTTCCTCCTTGGCCTTCAGGTAGGTAGACCTAACCCGCCTAATTTTCTCCTTTATGGCGAGCTCCACGTTTTTCTTTGCGTCGACATACTCCATGAGGTCTCTTATCATAACCCCTAATTTATCAAAAGGGGATGATTGAGCCTCCTCCGCTGTGGTCGCCGGAGTGCTCACCCTCACTTCGCCATTTTCCGCTGACCCAAGGTCCTTGATGCACTTTAATGGCGGTGTTCTAGCCGTTTTGTTGCTCCTAGGAACGGAATTTGGATTTCCTTCTTGAGCCGCACTTTGTTGTTCAGAACCAGGGTGCTCCTGGTCCTTAGCACTCTTTGGTGGTGGTGTTCTCACCGTCTTTCTGCTCCTTTGGATGGAATTACCATCTTCCGGAGTCGCCCTTTGTTGGACTATAAAAGCCCTGGCTGTGTTTGGAGCTTTGGGAGGTGCTCCAACCTCATTGGTTTTTGTGTTTTTCTCTATGTTGAATCCCACGAGTTGCGCGAGAAAGGACAGTCACCCATGGCAGAGCTCCGCATTACCACGGGAAGGCTACATTGAAACCGAAGGTCGCCTGGTATTCGGAGTTCATCGTTAGCGGCACACTGACGCAGTACCATACATCCCCTCAGCACGATAGTTTCCACCTTGGGATTTCGTGTATCTATCTTAGTCAGCCACAAGCCTAAGCCTCACCACCGCGACAAGGTGTAGATACAAGGTGAGGATATATATATATATATATATATATATATATATATATATATATATATATATATATATAATATAAAATAATATAAAAATGAATCGCTAAATGTGTTGCTAAGCGCAAAACTCGAGAACGGCTGGACCTATTGGACTAATTTTTTTTCGAATATTCGTTAAAGTACGAGGATGGTTCTTACGGAGAGAAAAATTTAAAAAATTGCCTGAAAAAACAAAAAAAAAAAAAAAAAAAAAAACGGTTCTTACGGAGAGAAAAATTTAAAAAATTGCCTGAAAAAACAAAAAAATGGTAATTTTAGGAATTTTCACTCCATTTTAGTTTCAATAGCTTCATGGCCTACCTATTGTTTGACAAATGTAAAATTGTCATTAAATTGAATCATCACATTTAATGAAAATTTCAAATTTACGCAGCTGTCAAACAGTAGGTAGGCCATGACGCTATTGAAACTATAATGATCCATGGCGGCCGTCTCAAGAGGGCGGTGTACCACTTTCTTCACAACCACCTCGACATGGGTATCAAATGAAAGGTATGATAAGTAGAATACAATAAACAATGTAGTATACAAAATATATCTTTAGATCCATGGCGGCCGTCTCAAGAGGCCGGATTACCACTTTCTTCACAACCACCTCAACATGGGTATCAAATGAAAGGGTATGTTAAGGAGAATACAATAAGCAATGTAGTATACAAAATATATCTTTCGATCCATGGCGGCCGTCTCAAGAGGGCGGGGTACCACTTTCTTCACAACCACCTCGACACGGGTATCAAATGAAAGGGTATGATAAGTCGAATACAATAAGCAATGTAGTATTCAAAATATATCTTTAGATCCATGGCGGCCGTCTCAAGAGGCCGAATTACCACTTTCTTCACAACCACCTCGACATGGGTATCAAATGAAAGGGTATGATAAGTAGAATACAATAAGCAATGTAGTATACAAAATATATCTTTAGATCCATGGCGGCCGTCTCAAGAGGCCGGATTACCACTTTCTTCACAACCACCTCAACATGGGTATCAAATGAAAGGGTATGTTAAGTAGAATATAATAAGCAATGTAGTATACAAAATATATCTTTCGATCCATGGCGGCCGTCTCAAGAGGGCGGGGTACCACTTTCTTCACAACCACCTCGACATGGGTATCAAATGAAAGGGTATGATAAGTAGAATACAATAAGCAATGTAGTATACAAAATATATCTTTAGATCCATAGCGGCCGTCTCAAGAGCCCGAATTACCACTTTCTTCACAACCACCTCGACATGGGTATCAAATGAAAGGGTATGATAAGTAGAATACAATAAGCAATGTAGTATACAAAATATATCTTTAGATCCATGGCGGCCGTCTCAAGAGGCCGGATTACCACTTTCTTCACAACCACCTCAACATGGGTTTCAAATGAAAGGGTATGTTAAGTAGAATATAATAAGCAATGTAGTATACAAAATATATCTTTCGATCCATGGCGGCCGTCTCAAGAGGGCGGGGTACCACTTTCTTCACAACCACCTCGACATGGGTATCAAATGAAAGGGTATGATAAGTAGAATACAATAAGCAATGTAGTATACAAAATATATCTTTAGATCCATGGCGGCCGTCTCAAGAGGCCGGATTACCACTTTCTTCACAACCACCTCAACATGGGTATCAAATGAAAGGGTATATTAAGGAGAATACAATAAGCAATGTAGTATACAAAATATATCTTTAGATCCATGGCGGCCGTCTCAAGAGGGCGGGGTACCACTTTCTTCACAACCACCTCGACATGGGTATCAAATGGAAGGGTATGATAAGTAGAATACAATAAGCAATGTAGTATACAAAATATATCTTTAGATCTATGGCGGCCGTCTCAAGAGGCAGAATTACCACTTTCTTCACAACCACCTCGACATGGGTATCAAATGAAAGGGTATGTTAAGGAGAATACAATAAGCAATGTAGTATACAAAATATATCTTTAGATCCATGGCGGCCGTCTCAAGAGGGCGGGGTACCACTTTCTTCACAACCACCTCGACATGGGTATCAAATGGAAGGGTAAGATAAGTAGGATACAATAAGCAATGTAGTATACAAAATATATCTTTAGATCCATGGCGGCCGTCTCAAGAGGCCGAATTACCACTTTCTTCACAACCACCTCGACATGGGTATCAAATGAAAGGGTATGATAAGTAGAATACAATAAGCAATGTAGTATACAAAATATATCTTTAGATCCATGGCGGCCGTCTCAAGAGGCCGAATTACCACTTTCTTCACAACCACCTCGACATGGGTATCAAATAAAAGGGTATGATAAGTAGAATACAATAAGCAATGTAGTATACAAAATATATCTTTAGATCCATGGCGGCCGTCTCAAGAGGCCGGATTACCACTTTCTTCACAACCACCTCAACATGGGTATCAAATGAAAGGGTATGTTAAGTAGAATATAATAAGCAATGTAGTATACAAAATATATCTTTCGATCCATGGCGGCCGTCTCAACAGGGCGGGGTACCACTTTCTTCACTACCACCTCGACATGGGTATCAAATGAAAGGGTATGATAAGTAGAATACAATAAGCAATGTAGTATACAAAATATATCTTTAGATCCATGGCGGCCGTCTCAAGAGGCCGAATTACCACTTTCTTCACAACCACCACAACATGGGTATCAAATGAAAGGGTATGATGAGTAGAATACAATAAGCAATGTAGTATACAAAATATATCTTTAGATCCATGGCGGCCGTCTCAAGAGGCCGAATTACCACTTTCTTCACAACAACCTCGACATGGGTATCAAATGAAAGGGTATGTTAAGGAGAATACAATAAGCAATGTAGTATACAAAATATATCTTTAGATCCATGGCGGCCGTCTCAAGAGGGCGGGGTACCACTTTCTTCACAACCACCTCGACATGGGTATCAAATGGAAGGGTATGATAAGTAGGATACAATAAGCAATGTAGTATACAAAATATATCTTTAGATCCATGGCGGCCGTCTCAAGAGGGCGGAGTACCACTTTCTTCACAACCACCTCGACATGGGTATCAAATGAAAGGGTATGATAAGTAGAATACAATAAGCAATGTAGTATACAAAATATATCTTTAGATCCATGGCGGCCGTCTCAAGAGGCCGGATTACCACTTTCTTCACAACCACCTCAACATGGGTATCAAATGAAAGGGTATATTAAGGAGAATGCTATAAGCAATGTAGTATACAAAATATATCTTTAGATCCATGGCGGCCGTCTCAAGAGGGCGGGGTACCACTTTCTTCACAACCACCTCGACATGGGTATCAAATGGAAGGGTATGATAAGTAGAATACAATAAGCAATGTAGTATACAAAATATATCTTTAGATCCATGGCGGCCGTCTCAAGAGGCAGAATTACCACTTTCTTCACAACCACCTCGACATGGGTATCAAATGAAAGGGTATGTTAAGGAGAATACAATAAGCAATGTAGTATACAAAATATATCTTTAGATCCATGGCGGCCGTCTCAAGAGGGCGGGGTACCACTTTCTTCACAACCACCTCGACATGGGTATCAAATGGAAGGGTAAGATAAGTAGGATACAATAAGCAATGTAGTATACAAAATATATCTTTAGATCCATGGAGGCCGTCTCAAGAGGCCGAATTACCACTTTCTTCACAACCACCTCGACATGGGTATCAAATGAAAGGGTATGATAAGTAGAATACAATAAGCAATGTAGTATACAAAATATATCTTTAGATCCATGGCGGCCGTCTCAAGAGGCCGAATTACCACTTTCTTCACAACCACCTCGACATGGGTATCAAATGAAAGGGTATGATAAGTAGAATACAATAAGCAATGTAGTATACAAAATATATCTTTAGATCCATGGCGGCCGTCTCAAGAGGCCGGATTACCACTTTCTTCACAACCACCTCAACATGGGTATCAAATGAAAGGGTATGTTAAGTAGAATATAATAAGCAATGTAGTATACAAAATATATCTTTCGATCCATGGCGGCCGTCTCAACAGGGCGGGGTACCACTTTCTTCACAACCACCTCGACATGGGTATCAAATGAAAGGGTATGATAAGTAGAATACAATAAGCAATGTAGTATACAAAATATATCTTTAGATCCATGGCGGCCGTCTCAAGAGGCCGAATTACCACTTTCTTCACAACCACCTCAACATGGCTATCAAATGAAAGGGTATGATAAGTAGAATACAATAAGCAATGTAGTATACAAAATATATCTTTAGATCCATGGCGGCCGTCTGAAGAGGCCGAATTACCACTTTCTTCACAACAACCTCGACATGGGTATCAAATGAAAGGGTATGTTAAGGAGAATACAATAAGCAATGTAGTATACAAAATATATCTTTAGATCCATGGCGGCCGTCTCAAGAGGGCGGGGTACCACTTTCTTCACAACCACCTCGACATGGGTATCAAATGGAAGGATATGATAAGTAGGATACAATAAGCAATGTAGTATACAAAATATATCTTTAGATCCATGGCGGCCGTCTCAAGAGGCCGAATTACCACTTTCTTCACAACCACCTCGACATGGGTATCAAATGAAAGGGTATGATAAGTAGAATACAATAAGCAATGTAGTAGACTCAATATACCGATTCATGGCGGCCGACGCAAGACCCATGTTCTTTGAGGCTTTTCATCTGTGTAAAATTCATATCTCGAAAAATATTAAGTCAATGGATGGTTTTTATTGTTTACTATTGACTTATGGGTGCAGCGTAGGCGCACCGGGTCCCAGCTAGTATATATATATATATATATATATATATATATATATATCCTTACTAATTTTATAAATGCGAAAGTAACTCTGTCTGTCTGTCTGTCTGTCTGTCTGTTACGCTTTCACGCCTAAACCACTAAACCGATTTTGATGAAATTTGCTACAGACATAGTTTACACCTTGGAGACGGACATAGGTTACTTTTTATGGAGAAAAAAAGGGTTTAAGGGGGTGAAATGGGGTTCAATAAGTTGTAAGGGGATTTTTTTTCTTTACTTTTTTCCAAATGTATAAAAAGTAACTGACTGACAGACAACGCACAACCTAAACCGCTGGAGCTAAAGGGCTGAAATTTTGACAGTGCATCCCTATAATGGCGTGGACATCCACTATAAAGCGATTTTTCGAAATTCATCCCTTAAGGGGGTGAAATGGGGTTTATCCAAACCGCTGGAGCTATAGGGTTGAAATTTTAACAGTGGATCCCTATAATGACGTGGACATCCACTAAAGAGCGATTTTTCGAAATTCATCCCCTAAGGGTGTGAAATGGGGTTTTTACAAACCGCTAAAGCTATAGGGCTGAAATTTTGACAGTGCATCCCTATAATGACGTTTACATCCAGTAATCCACTAAAGAGCGATTTTTCAAAATTCATCCACTAAGGGTGTAAAATAGGGTTTTTACAAACCGCTAAAGCTATAGGGCTGAAATTTGGACAGTGCATCCCTATAATGGAGTGGACATCCACTATAAAGCGATTTTTCGAAATTCATCCCTTAAGCGGGTGAAATAGGGTTTATACAAACCGCTGGAGCTATAGGGTTGAAATTTTAACAGTGCATCCCTATAATGACGTGGACATCCACTAAAGAGCAATTTTTCAAAATTCATCCCCTAAGGGTGTGAAATGGGGTTTTTACAAACCGCTAAAGCTATAGGGCTGAAATTTTGACAGTGCATCCTTATAATGACGTGGATATCCACTATAAAGCGATTTTTCGAAATTCATCCCTTAAGCGGGTGAAATAGGGTTTATCCAAACCGCTGGAGCTATAGGGTTGAAATTTTAACAGTGGATCCCTATAATGACGTGGACATCCACTAAAGAGCGATTTTTCAAAATTCATCCCCTAAGGGTGTGAAATGGGGTTTTTACAAACCGCTAAAGCTATAGGGCTGAAATTTTGACAGTGCATCCTTATAATGACGTGGATATCCACTATAAAGCGATTTTTCGAAATTCATCCCTTAAGCGGGTGAAATAGGGTTTATCCAAACCGCTGGAGCTATAGGGTTGAAATTTTAACAGTGGATCCCTATAATGACGTGGACATCCACTAGAGAGCGATTTTTCGAAATTCATCCCCTAAGGGTGTGAAATGGGGTTTTTACAAACCGCTAAAGCTATAGGGGTGAAATTTTGACAGTGCATCCCTATAACGGCGTGGACATCCACTAAGAAGCGATTTTTCGAAATTCATCCCCTAAGGGGGTGAAATGGGGTTTACCCACACCGCTGGAGCTATAGGGCTGAAGTTTGGACAGTGCATTCCTATAATGGAGTGGACATCCACTATAAAGCGATTTTTCGAAATTCATCCCTTAAGCGGGTGAAATAGGGTTTATCCAAACCGCTGGAGCTATAGGGTTGAAATTTCAACAGTGCATCCCTATAATGACGTGAACATCCACTAAAGAGCGATTTTTCGAAATTCATCCCCTAAGGGTGTGAAATGGGGTTTTTACAAACCGCTAAAGCTATAGGGCTGAAATTTTGACAGTGCATCCCTATAACGGTGTGGACATCCACTAAGAAGCGATTTTTCGAAATTCATCCCCTAAGGGGGTGAAATGGGGTTTACCCACACCGCTGGAGCTATAGGGCTGAAATTTGGACAGTGCATCCCTATAATGGCGTGAACATCCACTAAGAAGCGATTTTTCAAAATTCATCCCCTAAGGGGGTGAAACGGGTTTTATCCAAACCGCTAAAATTATAGGGCTGAAATTTTAACAGTGCATTCCTATAATGGAGTGGACATCCACTATAAGGCGATTTTTCGAAATTTATCCCCTAAGGGGGTGAAATGGGGTTTACCCAAACCGCTGGAGCTATAGGGCTGAAATTTTGAACAGTGCATCCCCTTAATGACGTGGACATCCATTAAGAAACGATTTTTCGAAATTCATCCCCTGAGGGGGTTAAATGGGGTTAAGCCAAACCGCTGGAGCTAAACGGCTGAAATTCTGACAGTGCATATTTATAATGAAGTGGACATTTACTAAGAAGCGATTTTTCGAAATACATCCCCTAAAGGGTGAAATGGGATTACCAAACTACTGGAGCTACAGGGTTGAAATTTGGACAGTGCATCCCTATAATGAGGTGGACATCCACTAAGAGGCGATTACTCGAAATGCACCCCCAAATGGGATGAAACCCAAACCTCTGAAGCTGAAGGGCTGAAATTTTTACAGTACATCCCTATAATCACGTAGAAATGAATGACTCGAAATTCACTTTATTTAATATTCATTTGTGATTGCTTCATAATTTCTTACATCCACGTAAATAGGCGAACACACTTAATGAACCTTCGTCAAACCCTAAAATGTCACTTTTCTTGATGACATATATATGCCAATCTCTGCTTCAAAACTTGCAGATTTGTTGAGCAGAGGTGATATTCGCAGCAATTTGTTTACCATATTTATTAAAAAAATGCACTATAATAAACCCTTTTTAGGGATAATAACTGCCGACTTTTTTGTTGGTTTTTTTAAGGAAAACATTGCACATAATAAACAGTTTTTAAAGGCGTTGCCAGGCACGCGGGTTTTATGCTAGTATATATATATATTTTCCGATTTGCCTAAAATTTTAAATTTCTTAGTTTTTTGCCTATTCGCATATTTCTAAGGGGTGAGACCCAAAATTGAAGCACTTTTGCAAACAAGGGCCACCCTAATATATATATATATATATATATATATATATATATATATATATATATATATATATATATATATATATATGTATATATATATATATATATATATATATACAGTCAGCGAAATTCGTTTGTGCGCACCCATATTTTTCATGTTTTCGACGTCCTGGCATTTTTATTGAACTTTTTAATGATGGTAACTATGTTTATTATAAAAACCAATATAATTATTTATTTATATCAGTACAAAATTTATTTTACTTGTATTTAACCATAAAAAGTAGAAAAACTACAGCGAAATTCATTTGTACGCACTTTAGAAAATGAAGGAAAAACAATGGTTTATAGGAAAAAAAATTTTACAGCAACTCGAATATTTTGTAAATCGTCCGTGGCTTTAGATTTTTGTAAAAATTCGGTTGGGTATTGATCTTAACATGCTACCGATAAGATCCTGGCCAATGTTAGCCCACGTGTCCAAAATAACTCTTTTTAATGTGATGGCGTCATTGAACTGATGTCCGTTGACTTAAACACACCTCCCCATGATCCCCCGGAGGTTCTCCATAAGATTTGGACCGGGACTTAATACTGGGCATCGCATCAAAGACCCTTCCCGATCACTAAACCACTGCCGCGAATGAAGAGAGACGTGGATTGGCGCATTATCTTGTTGAAAGACGACTGCCTGGTTACCAATTTCGGCTTCCAAATACGGTATAAGGGCGGATTCAAGCATATCCATTCATTTGAGAGTTTATCCTGGAAGGGATGATGCATAAACTTAGCTTCCCGTATGATGAGAAAGGCGTAAAAAAACCATCATTAAAGCAACATCATAAGGATGCACGGCTTTCTTTTGCGAGGGAGCACATGGACTGGACGCGGGAATGGGAGACCGTTATCTTTTCGGATGAAAAGAAATTTAATTTAGATGGGCCAGATGGTCTCACTCATTATTGGCACGATCTTAGAAAAGAGAACCCAACCAGAAGTAGTCGACATTCGGGAGGTGGAAATGTAATGATATGGGGAGCTTTCTCATCATATGGAAAGCTCCGCTTATGCATCATCCGTTCCAGGATAAACTCTGAAATGTACACGGATATGCTCGAATCTGCCCTTATACCCTATTTGGAAGATGAAATTGGTGACCAGACATTCGTCTTTCAACAAGATAATGCGCCAATACATGTCTCTCTTCATTCACGGCAGTGTTTTAGTGATCGGGAAGTGCCTCTGATGCGGTGGCCAGCATTGAGTCCCGATCTAAATCCTATGGAAAACCTATGGGGGATCATGGCGAAGCGTGTTTATGCCAACGGACGCCAGTTCAATGACGTCACAACATTAAAAAACGTTATTTAAGACACGTGGGCGAGCATAGACCAAGAACTTATCGGAAGCCTGAGAAGATCAATGCCCAACCGCATTTTTGCAACCATTCAAAGCAACTGGGGACCTACCAAGTATAAAAAAATTTTCTTGCTATTAGTCATGGTATTTTCCTGCATTTTCTGAAGTGCGTACAAAAGAATTTCGCTGTAGTTTCTCTTTTTGTTCTGTTAAATAAAAGAAAATTAAACATTGTATCGAAATAAATAAAATATATTCGTTTTTTATAATAAACATATTTCCCATCATTAAAAAGTTCAATAAAAATTCCAGGATGTCGAAAACATGAAAAATATGGGTGCGCACAAACGAATTTCGCTGACTGTATATATATATATATATATATATACAGGGTGTCCCACATAAACTTACAAAGCGGGCGGCTGTGGATAGGTCTTGGATAGACGAACAAAAAATCGTATGGGTGGGGGGGGGAAATCGTAACGGTTTAGCCGCTAGGGCGCTTTGAAGTTTTTTTGCTAGAGTTTTACATATCACCCTGTATTTTTGTAACCGTGTAACCCATTTTCATGATTTTGGTACCGGTGTACGCAGAATTCCCCCACCTATCTACGACGGTAAAAATAATGGTCCTATCTTATAAACTTTTGGAGTTATGAGTCGCCAAAGTCAAAATTTTGTATTTTTTTCACTAAAATTTCAACTAAAACCACCGTTTTCTCCAAAAAATACGTGATAAACCTAAACTTTTTTTTCCAAAATTAAAAAGTTTGGACAATTTCCTATAAATAATGTATTAGAAGTTTTATTCTAGGGCCTTTACTTTAGAAGTTATAAGCAATTTTAAAGTTAATATTGGCCTTTTTCGATGCTTATTTGGCACTTTTCGACAAAGTTCAGATGGAAAAGTACTAAAAAAGGACGAAATAGAGCCAATTTAAACATTAAAAATGCTTATAACTTCAAAAATAGAGGCTGTGGCGTAAAAGTTGTAATACAGCATTTATAGGAAATTGTCCAAACTTTTTAATTTTGGAAAAAAAAATTTAGGTTTATCACGTATTTTTTGGAGAAAAAGGTGGTTTTAGTTGAAATATTAGTGAAAAAAATACAAAATTTTGACTTTGGCGACTCATAACTCCAAAAGTTTATAAGATAGGACCATTATTTTTACCGTTGTAGAAAGGTGGAGGAATTCTGCGTGCACTGGTACCAAAACCTTGACAATAGGTTATACGGTTACAAAAATATAGGGTGATATGTAAAACTCTAGCAAAAAAACTTCAAAACGCCCTAGCGGCTAAACCGTTACGATTTCCCTCCCCCACCCATACGATTTTTTGTTCGTCTATCCAAGACCTATCCACAGCCGGCCGCTTTGTAAGTTTATGTGGGACACCCTGTATATATATATATATATATATATATATACAGTGCACGAAATTAATTTGAAGACACCACATTTCCCAACTTTGAAGTTCCGTTATGTAAAAACTAAGGATTTCTATGAGTTACCAAAAATATCAAAATTTTGGGAATTTTGTGTAGATTGGTCCTGGTATCAAAAATTTCCCGTTTTTTCATGAAATAGAGAAATAGAGGGGTGTCTTTAAATTAATTTCGCATAATTTCGCATTTCCAAGGCATAATTTTAGAAGTTTGCTTAAATTTACCGCTCTTCTTCTAAAATTCCATATAAAAACGGAATATTTTTGAAACGAAGACGAATCTACACAAAAATCCCTGAATTTTGATATTTGTGGTAGCTCATAGAAATCCTTAGTTTTTACATAACGGAACTTCAAAGTTGTGTCTTCAAATTAATTTCGTGGGCTGTATATATATATATATATATATATATATATATATATATATATATGTATATATATATATATATATATAGGTATATATATATATATATATATATATATATATATATATATATATATATATATATATATATATATATAAGAAGTTAATAAGAAGAGAAAGTATTAAAATTCGTATAGGTGTAAAACAATGCAAGTCCAAGTGGAAAAAAATCAAACAAACAATATAGTGAACAAAAACAGGGAAATCCCACCCCTAGTTCACAGGAAGCAATATTGAGACAATCATGTTTTGCGGCGGTTAATAAAAGGGCCTTTCAGAAGAATTACCTACATATAAGTAGGTACGAAATATAGCAATAATTACGGGTAATAAATTGTATGAAAGAGTAAAAAGTAGGCGACACATGTAATAAACATAAATATACTCCACAGAAATAGCCGATGGAAAATCAAAGCAGGACAATAAAAGTGAAGATAGTAAAATAGGTTATTAGGAGTTCCGCGAAATTACGATTTGTAAGGAATGTTAGGAAATAGATATAGGAACCTGAAAGTTCAGTTCGCTCCTAGGCATCGCCGTGAGTTAACGAATCTATTGTGAAAAAAGTAAAAGTAATTTTTGTATTTCTTATTTTTATAAGTATTTTTTATTTGATTTGTGTATATAAGAACATTTAGAACCTAATATACTATGGATCCAGTGCCGTCTACTTCGCAAGACCAAATAGCATCAACAAGCTCCGGAAGTTGTTTGGCACATATGCATATGTGCCTTCTCAAGATACACTCACTCAAAAATGTGTTGCAATGTTTTGGAAATTCAATTGTTTGTCCTTGACTTATTACCCAAATATTGGGCGCAGGATGACTGGGATAATGTAGTTTTTAGTAAAAACTACATTATCCCATTCATACATCTTCCGATCCTTGTGTGAATAGGATAGGACAAATAATTGAATTTCCAAAACATTGCAACACATTTTTGAGTGAGTGTATTAGTGCTTTTGGTGTGTCTAGTGAATTAAGTGGTGTGAATCTGCCAAATAAAGTGGATATCTTAAGATATTATTTCTTGCTGGGCGATCGTGCTAAAGTTCAAAGTAAAATGTTCTCGTATAAGACTTTAACTCCTTATGTAGTAGATAAATTGCTTGGAATTTGGGGTAAACCGAATATTAGAACTATTGCCAAAACCAGTATTGGTAGAAAATTGAATACTTTGCTTGACAGACATCAAACCGCGGATAAGAACAGAACGAAAGGCAGATCATTTAGAGCATTCGTACAATCCACAAACGAATTATTTTATATCGGAAAATGTGAATGTGACTTAAAAACAAATTTATGTTCATGTGGCTTGATTCCAGAACACTTAAAAGAGTTTATGCTAGATCAACATAATGACAGAAAATGTATGATACCAGAATATACGACAGAAAATGTAGAGGAGGTACCTATATCTACAATAATACCAGCAACTATAGAGAGCAGCGATCAACCATACATACCTGATCGAACAAATATCCATGTTGATGATGAAGATAGTGCAGAAGATCTTTCTCCAACGAAACGAGGACCTTATACTCCTAGATACGATGCTTCGAAGTTTGCTATGATTTGTGACAGATTTGGTGTGCCTGACAGAATAGCTTCAGCTATGGCAACATGTCTTATGGAAGACATTAACGTAAGAGATGACCGTGGTAATTTTGTAATTATGGATAAAGCAAAAGTTCGTAGAGAAAAAATGAAATGTAGACAAGAAGTGCTTCGTAACCGGTATGAGGCTTCCAGTTTAATAGCATTTTCGTTTGATGGCAGAAAAAATGATTCTTTAACGAGAGAGAAAATAGATCAAAAATTTCATCAAACGATGGTAAAAGAGCCTCATCTAGTTGTTTTGAAGGAGCCTAATTCCCAATTAATAGGCTACGTAAAATTGGAAAATGAAGATGCGGAAACTAAGGTCAACAAATTGAACGAATTTTTCATCAACAAAGGAATGTCCTTTGATTCATTAATTGGCATATGCTGTGATGGTGAACCAGCAAATACTGGCATAAAAAATGGAATATTGCGACGATTCGAACTACAGTTACACAGACCACTGCATTGGTTTGTGTGCCTTATCCACTTTAACAAGCTTCCGCTGCGGCATTTGTTTGACACGTTAGAAAGATCATCCACCACTGGACCACGAACGACAACCGGAACGTTAAACAAACAAATTGAAACTTGTGAAAAACTTCCGGTACGTAATTGTTATAACTTTTTTTATACCATTTTTACTTCTATTACTTATTTATAATGTGTTTAAAATAATAAAATCGCATTTTAATTCATCTAATCTTTACAGGTTGTAGCTGATTTTGAAAAAATCCAACTAGAGAATATGCCTCCAGCAATGGAAGAAGAAGGTGAATTATCTACGGATTTAAAGTACTTGTACAAGTTGGCCAATGCGATTTCTAATGGTTTTATTCCGGAGGATTTGGCTAACATTAAACCAGGGCCAATTGCACATTCTCGCTGGCTCACCAAGGCCAATAGGTTATTACGGTTATATGTGACAACGAATAAGCCATCTAAGAATTTGAAAACTCTAGTAGCCTACATAATGAAAGTTTATACGCCAATGTATTTCAATATTAAGTATTATAACTCTGTCGTGTATGGTAGCGCATTATTTTCGAAATTCATACGTTGGGCACAGTTTTTAGAGCCAAATTTACGCGACGTGATAAATAATAGGGGTATTCATGAAAACGTGTAAATCCCTAGTAAGCCGCGTAAATCGTATAAGTTTCCAATCTCGTAAATGAACTGTCAAAATTTGTATGGAAAGTGAAATACGCAGACTAGATAAGTTTACGCTGAAATTTTGTGGTGTAAACTTCGTATATGTGTAAAATCTTCAAATGTCAATTGTGTGCAAGATGGAAGAGGTGAGAATAAAATTTATGAAGAATATATTTTAAAAATTGTAATCAATTTTTTAATTTAGAAGGAAAATTTACATTTTTCTGTTTAGTAATTTTGACATTAACATCCACTTTGAACAGTTGGCCAATTATATCGTTTACATACATCAAGTCATCATAGGTGCGTTCATTAAACAAACCTCGTAAAAATACGCGTATACGGAATGTGTAAATTTACTCGTTTTCATGAATACCCCTAATGTAATTAAGGACAATTCATATTATGCACATTCGGAAAATGTTTTGTTATCAGTGTTGTTTGATGACAGAAAAGACAAACGCGACAGTGCTATAAACATAATTTTACACTATCGAAATAAACTGGACGATCCGATGCGAGTTAGAGTTTATAGAAAACCTATTATTAACTTCAATTGCACAGATTATACGAATATGATTGACTTAAATGACGACAGTATTATTTTTGAGCCACCGTTTACAAAAACGATTCCGCATGATTATTTTGAGCAATACTTAGAATACGACGAACCACCGCTGCCTGACCCAGGAATTCCGTTACACATCCAAGGTACGGAAAGACACATACAATTGCTGGCTAATGTTTCTAAACGTGCTTTAGACAAGAATCGAGAAGGAATAATGGCAGTGACATTAGAAAGCCGTAAGAAATTATCTCGACTTGAAAGCAAGCAAGACTTTCAAAAATAACTCCTCGATTCTTATCTATTACTGCAAAAAAATGTTTTCCTTTTTGAATTTAAATTTACTTTTATACTGTATTCTATAAATAAAAATAAATTTATAACAAAAATGTAAATGTGCGTTTGTTCTTAATCTAAAATCTCCGATCACTTTGAAATTTTGATACAACGTTGCATTCGAATATGCCTATGTTTTTATATACTATGAATGTGTTTCTGGAAGAGGTGTAGCGTGGCAACACCAAAACGACTATAGCGCACGTGTTTTAATATACTTGACCCATGCATTTATTTTAGGCCATTAATAATTTGGTTTTGCAAAACAAAACAATTCTCGAAAAATAGTGATAAAACCTACGAAATATAGATAAAATGTACGAAAGCGCCCTTTAGCGGGACCTGTAAATATAAGTAAACATTATCAATAGATTGCTCGCCCACAGAAACTCCTAAATACGTGTGCCTGGAGAAATAACTTGTATTTTTATCTTCTTAAATAAATTAAATCATAAATATTGACAAAAAATATCTATTTTTAAAAATCCGGAGGCTTAAAATCGATTTTCGAACTATAGTTTCTTGGGCAAAGTTGCTCAAAATTACATATAGAATATCACTAGGGGGTGTAAAAGGTCGATTTTTTTTCATCCATACAAATTGACCCGCCCTAATATATATATATATATATAGGGGAGAGTGGGGTGAACCGGGACGGTTGGGTGAACCGGGACAGTGCTTTTTTAATTGTTGTTAATGTTTTTATGTTGGTTTTTTTTTTGTGAATTATGTTTGTATTGGCCCTCTACATTATTTTATGAGAATTGAAGGTCAGCACCTGCATCACTTTATTAGTAAGGATTGTTAATAAAAATCGACACTCCACAAAGTTTTATTTTCTCGGAGTTTAAGGAAGCCTAATGTTATGGTTTTTAAGACTACAACAAAGGTAATATAATAAAAAGTAATCGTTAGTATGTTATCTTTTAAAGTTCAAATGGAATTTGTGATAACCTCAAAAATATGTGATAACCACGCGATTGTTTAAAAAACAGCACCGTGGGGTGAGCCGGGACACGGTTTCTGAGTTGACCGAGAAATGTTTCGGCCCACTCTTTAGCTGCAAAATCGACTTAAATTCATTAGTTATTAATAAAAATGATTGTTAACAATTTTTTATTAATGATTTTTACGTTTATTTATAGTTTAAACCAAAATACACATTTTATATTGTTTATAATAAAAAAGTAAAAAAAAATATGTTCAAGCATTGTTTATAATAATATCGAAACATATTTTTGACATAAAAGCAAATAAGACTATTAGTTACAACATAAACGCCACTTTCACCTGCTCTTTCTATCGTGTCCCGGTTCACCCCACGATTTTTCGGAACTGCCGATTTGACACTTTTTTTTTAAACGATTAGAAATTATTGAAAATATAAAGTTATAATATTAAAAATGACAAATAATGAAAGGTATTGAAACCATCTATAGGATAGGATGTCCAAATAAGAAGAAAAAATTGTTTATTTAGGTTTTATAAGGCCTTGAACAAAGTGTGTCCCGGTTTACCCCACTCTCCCCTATATATATATATATATATATATATATATATATATATATATATATATATATATATTAGGGCGGGTCAATTTGTATGGATGAAAAAAAATCGACCTTTTACACCCCCTAGTGATATTCTATATGTAATTTTGAGCAACTTTGCCCAAGAAACTATAGTTCGAAAATCGATTTTGAGCCTCCGGATTTTTAAAAATAGATATTTTTTGTCAATATTTATGATTTAATTTATTTAAGAAGCTAAAAATACAAGTTATTTCTCCAGGCATACGTATTTAGGAGTTTCTGTGGGCGAGCAATCTATTGCTAATGTTTACTTATATTTACAGGTCCCGCTAAAGGGCGCTTTCGTACATTTTATCTATATTTCGTAGGTTTTATCACTATTTTTCGAGAATTGTTTTGTTTTGCAAAACCAAATTATTAATGGCCTAAAATAAATGCATGGGTCAAGTATATTAAAACACGTGCGCTATAGTCGTTTTGGTGTTGCCACGCTACACCTCTTCCAGAAACACATTCATAGTATATAAAAACATAGGCATATTCGAATGCAACGTTGTATCAAAATTTCAAAGTGATCGGAGATTTTAGATTAAGAACAAACGCACATTTACATTTTTGTTATAAATTTATTTTTATTTATAGAATACAGTATAAAAGTAAATTTAAATTCAAAAAGGAAAACATTTTTTTGCAGTAATAGATAAGAATCGAGGAGTTATTTTTGAAAGTCTTGCTTGCTTTCAAGTCGAGATAATTTCTTACGGCTTTCTAATGTCACTGCCATTATTCCTTCTCGATTCTTGTCTAAAGCACGTTTAGAAACATTAGCCAGCAATTGTATGTGTCTTTCCGTACCTTGGATGTGTAACGGAATTCCTGGGTCAGGCAGCGGTGGTTCGTCGTATTCTAAGTATTGCTCAAAATAATCATGCGGAATCGTTTTTGTAAACGGTGGCTCAAAAATAATACTGTCGTCATTTAAGTCAATCATATTCGTATAATCTGTGCAATTGAAGTTAATAATAGGTTTTCTATAAACTCTAACTCGCATCGGATCGTCCAGTTTATTTCGATAGTGTAAAATTATGTTTATAGCACTGTCGCGTTTGTCTTTTCTGTCATCAAACAACACTGATAACAAAACATTTTCCGAATGTGCATAATATGAATTGTCCTTAATTACATTATTTATCACGTCGCGTAAATTTGGCTCTAAAAACTGTGCCCAACGTATGAATTTCGAAAATAATGCGCTACCATACACGACAGAGTTATAATACTTAATATTGAAATACATTGGCGTATAAACTTTCATTATGTAGGCTACTAGAGTTTTCAAATTCTTAGATGGCTTATTCGTTGTCACATATAACCGTAATAACCTATTGGCCTTGGTGAGCCAGCGAGAATGTGCAATTGGCCCTGGTTTAATGTTAGCCAAATCCTCCGGAATAAAACCATTAGAAATCGCATTGGCCAACTTGTACAAGTACTTTAAATCCGTAGATAATTCACCTTCTTCTTCCATTGCTGGAGGCATATTCTCTAGTTGGATTTTTTCAAAATCAGCTACAACCTGTAAAGATTAGATGAATTAAAATGCGATTTTATTATTTTAAACACATTATAAATAAGTAATAGAAGTAAAAATGGTATAAAAAAAGTTATAACAATTACGTACCGGAAGTTTTTCACAAGTTTCAATTTGTTTGTTTAACGTTCCGGTTGTCGTTCGTGGTCCAGTGGTGGATGATCTTTCTAACGTGTCAAACAAATGCCGCAGCGGAAGCTTGTTAAAGTGGATAAGGCACACAAACCAATGCAGTGGTCTGTGTAACTGTAGTTCGAATCGTCGCAATATTCCATTTTTTATGCCAGTATTTGCTGGTTCACCATCACAGCATATGCCAATTAATGAATCAAAGGACATTCCTTTGTTGATGAAAAATTCGTTCAATTTGTTGACCTTAGTTTCCGCATCTTCATTTTCCAATTTTACGTAGCCTATTAATTGGGAATTAGGCTCCTTCAAAACAACTAGATGAGGCTCTTTTACCATCGTTTGATGAAATTTTTGATCTATTTTCTCTCTCGTTAAAGAATCATTTTTTCTGCCATCAAACGAAAATGCTATTAAACTGGAAGCCTCATACCGGTTACGAAGCACTTCTTGTCTACATTTCATTTTTTCTCTACGAACTTTTGCTTTATCCATAATTACAAAATTACCACGGTCATCTCTTACGTTAATGTCTTCCATAAGACATGTTGCCATAGCTGAAGCTATTCTGTCAGGCACACCAAATCTGTCACAAATCATAGCAAACTTCGAAGCATCGTATCTAGGAGTATAAGGTCCTCGTTTCGTTGGAGAAAGATCTTCTGCACTATCTTCATCATCAACATGGATATTTGTTCGATCAGGTATGTATGGTTGTTCGCTGCTCTCTATAGTTGCTGGTATTATTGTAGATATAGGTACCTCCTCTACATTTTCTGTCGTATATTCTGGTATCATACATTTTCTGTCATTATGTTGATCTAGCATAAACTCTTTTAAGTGTTCTGGAATCAAGCCACATGAACATAAATTTGTTTTTAAGTCACATTCACATTTTCCGATATAAAATAATTCGTTTGTGGATTGTACGAATGCTCTAAATGATCTGCCTTTCGTTCTGTTCTTATCCGCGGTTTGATGTCTGTCAAGCAAAGTATTCAATTTTCTACCAATACTGGTTTTGGCAATAGTTCTAATATTCAGTTTACCCCAAATTTCAAGCAATTTATCTACTACATAAGGAGTTAAAGTCTTATACGAGAACATTTTACTTTGAACTTTAGCACGATCGCCCAGCAAGAAATAATATCTTAAGATATCCACTTTATTTGGCAGATTCACACCACTTAATTCACTAGACACACCAAAAGCACTAATATCTTGAGAAGGCACATATGCATATGTGTCAAACAACTTCCGGAGCTTGTTGATGCTATTTGGTCTTGCGAAGTAGACGGCACTGGATCCATAGTATATTAGGTTCTAAATGTTCTTATATACACAAATCAAATAAAAAATACTTATAAAAATAAGAAATACAAAAATTACTTTTACTTTTTTCACAATAGATTCGTTAACTCACGGCGATGCCTAGGAGCGAACTGAACTTTCAGGTTCCTATATCTATTTCCTAACATTCCTTACAAATCGTAATTTCGCGGAACTCCTAATAACCTATTTTACTATCTTCACTTTTATTGTCCTGCTTTGATTTTCCATCGGCTATTTCTGTGGAGTATATTTATGTTTATTACATGTGTCGCCTACTTTTTACTCTTTCATACAATTTATTACCCGTAATTATTGCTATATTTCGTACCTACTTATATGTAGGTAATTCTTCTGAAAGGCCCTTTTATTAACCGCCGCAAAACATGATTGTCTCAATATTGCTTCCTGTGAACTAGGGGTGGGATTTCCCTGTTTTTGTTCACTATATTGTTTGTTTGATTTTTTTCCACTTGGACTTGCATTGTTAAATGCAAACTGAAGAATTTAGGAATTAGAAATTAAACGCGTCAGTTAACAACCAAGTTTTCTTTATTTATGAAAAAAAATTTAAATATATAAAACAACTTTAATATAATTTTATATACTTATGCTACTGGACTTTGAAATATAAGCATACAGCGCCACTATAACCTAATTGGCATATGTGTGACACAATCACTTAATATTTGTCCAAGTCCTTTTTAACGTTTGAAGTTCTTGCAAATCTTTGAGCATATATAACTTCAATTACTATTTAGCATATAGAAGTTTGATCACTCAATTCGATTGCTGCTACCAAGCGACTGGTGATGAGTGCTGTTGGTGGTCGGATTTTATAGCCAGGAAAGCAACGGTCCAAATTCAAACACCAATATTCTTACTATTTTTATTCAAAATGACCACATATATTTTTATCAATGTATTTTTGAAAATATATGTATCTCGTTCTTTTTATCCTTTTTGTTTTCTTTCTCTTTCACTCTTACTACCTTTTATGAAAAAATTTTATTTATCTTAATATCTTTTTACACATAAAATATTTTGCCTTTCTGGCCACACCATTGAATTCCTCTTTAAATTTTACTGTGGTTTCATGTATCACACCATGACAATTCGTAAAGTTTGATTTTGACGTTTGTTCGCCGGTGTTTTTATCGCGAAGTCGCGCGCGTATAATTTCGCGTAAAAAGTGCGTTCTAAGTGTGTTCCAGTTGTCTTCAGGTAAGTAAAAGCCTTTGCGCAAGGTTTTTAGTGTTTATGCTGTGTGTTGGTGTTATATGTGCATGTGAACTATGTGTTTTTTTGCTTGTTTCAATGTTTGTCCATAAAAGGTAGGTTATGTGTTATTCTATGTTTTTCATTTAATATTTCACCTGGAATTTTAGTTTATTTTTATGTTATTACACAGGTGAAATATTATTTAATATACTTTTCATTATTTCACTGCGCTATGTGTTTAATTTATGTTAATTGTGTTGATTTTTGCTTTGTTTACATTTTTATGTACTTGTTGTTGTTGTTTTTATGTCATTTTGATATTTGTTATTGGAGTAGAAATTTCTAAAACTTCTTGTGGAATTTCTTCTTATTTCTAATTAAATTCAATGTTTTTTAATTAAATCATTAATATTTCTTATGCATTTTAGATTTGGCCGGATATTTTTGGAGTTTGCTGGATATAACCCGAAAGGTATATTTTTATGTTTAATTTCATATTAATAAAATTTCTTTTTAGGTTTATTTGTGTTTTGGTATTTGTTTTTTAGGGTTTGGGGCCAAACATTCTCCTCCCCCTTGAACGGTCACGTTCAACGTAGACTTTAGAATTGCTAATGTGTTGGTCTGCCGTAAGATTCCAAGTTGTCTGTATGACGCCTGTTGATTATTGCTGATGAAGATACGGCTGGAACTGCAAATGACCTCTTTTGTTGTGGGTGGCTGACACTATGACCTGCCTGTGATATCTCTGGTAGCGGCGTAGTTGGAAAAAACACGCTGGAAAACTCTGGAACTCAGAAATGGCTGCCAGGTGGTAGCAATAAACCGTCTTCTGCCGCCGCTAGAACTCCTCAGTGTACTGGTATTGATCTATCTACAAAGAATTGATTAGTTTGAGGATAGTTATTAGACAGGTTGTTGGACAAAGGATAACAAACAACACATTTAACATGAAGATGATTGTTGTTCCATCATGGAGTCACGGTGTCATCTGGAGGCGTCAGTTGGTCTATAGGCAAGCGACAGATTTTGGTAACTGGCCTTAGAAAAGTACTACTCGTATCAGACCATCTTGTCCGGGGAATACTTTTTCGACAGTGCCTAGAGGCCATCTCAGTGGTGGCAGGTTTTCTTGCTTGATGAGAACAATGTCACCAACTTGGATATTACGTTGTTCCTTGTGCCACTTCTGCCTTTGCTGGAGTTGGTTTAAGTAATCCTTGGTCCACTTATCCCAGAATCCTTTAACTGTTTGTTGGATGTGTTTCCAACGGCGTGAGAGAGATACATTCTCGTCAGGACTTGGCTCTGGTATGGCGTTGAGTGCATGTCCAATTAAAAAATGCCCAGGCGTAAGTACGAATGGATCATCTGGGTCATTTCTAACGTAGCACAGTGGACGTGAATTTAGGCAAGCTTCAATTTGCGTAAGTATTGTGGTATATTCTTCGAATGTGTAAATTGCATTTCCTATTGCTCTGCGTAAATGATGTTTGACGGACTTTACACCGGCTTCCCAAAGACCGCCGAATTGTGGGGCGGCGGGTGGATTGAAGTGCCATGTAACTTGCTTCGATGTAAAGAAATGCGCAGCTTCTGGAGTAGCTTCTTTTATGGCTTGTTTGAGGTCTTTGTCGAGCACGAGCTTTGCTCCTACAAAATTCGTACCACAGTCGGAATAGATATTAGCACATAGACCTCTTCTAGAAATGAACCTCTTCAGAGCGGCGATGAATGCGGCTGTTGATAAGTCTGACACTAGTTCAATATGTACCGCCTTGGTTGTGAGGCAAATTATAACACAAATGCATGCCTTTTGTAGTTTTGCGTTTCTAATCGTGGACGTTTTCATTGTGATGGGTCCAGCGTAGTCAATGCCAATATTTGTGAACGGTTTGGCTATGGTGACCCTAGGTGCAGGTAAGTGTCCCATCAGTTGTGTCATCGTTTCGCCGCGATGTCTTGCACAGGTAATGCATTTATGAATACGATTAGTTATACACCGTCGAGCATCTAAAATCCAATATTTTTGGCGTAACGTGGTTAGTACGAGAGATGTTCCACCGTGAAGTGTTCCTAGATGCGTTTGGTCAATTATCATGTGTGTGACAGTGTGCTGTTGAGGTAAAATAACTGGGTGTTTCGCATTGTATGACATCGTTGTGTTATTCAGTTTCCCGCCTACTCGAATCAGCCTATCCTCGCCCATGAAAGGAGTTAACTTAAGTAACCGGCTACTGTGTGGTAGTGGTTTTTTACTTAGCAGATTGGTGTATTCAACTGGAAATTCTGATTGTTGAATTAAGCGCAAAATTGTATTTTCTGCTTCTTGCCATTCAATTGCGGAGAGATGATTAAGCCCTTTACATTTGGAATGCTTGCAGTTATACGTGAACCTCAGGATTAGAGCGACGATGCGAACGAGTCGCGTTATTGTTGAATAGCGCAGCCACAAGTTGTCCTTTGATTGCACAAAAAAAGTAGTCGTGGTTGGGTTTTTTGCTTCCAACTTAGTCTGCCCGTTGATTTCTCGAACCTTAGGCCATTCATCTTGTCTTTTAGTCAACCAACTTGGGCCGTGCCACCAGAGCTGACTGTTGACCACTTTGGAGGCTGGCACTCCTCTAGATGCCAGATCTGCTGGATTATCATTTGTTGTAACATGTCGCCATTGATCGTAGCGTATGACTTCTTGGATTTCAACTACGCGATTTGCGACATACGTTTTCCACTTGGATGGATGTTCTTTGACCCATTGTAGTGCTATAGTGGAGTCTGTCCATGCGAAGGTTGGAATGTGCTGTAGCTGCATGTCTTCAACAGTCGTTTTTATTAATCTGGCCAAAATCACGGCTGCGTTTAGTTCCAATCGAGGGATTGTGGTCGGTTTGGTAGGTGCTACTCGTGTTTTTGACGTGAGGATTCTTGAAGAGATTTCTCCGTCGCTGGACTCGACTCGTATGTACAAAACGGCAGCGTACGCTTTGACTGAAGCGTCGCAAAACCCATGTAGTTGCATGTTTGCGTTATTAGAATATCCAATCCATCTGGGAATTTGAAGAGCTTCTATGGTCCTTAAGTCCTGTTTGAACGTACTCCATTGACGTTCTATATGACTGGAGACTTGCTGATCCCATGAGGATCCTGTAATCCATAGGGATTGCATTAAAATCTTTGCGATGATGAGAACGGGTGATAACCATCCTAATGGATCATATAAGGATGCTATGTCTGACAGAATGTTTCGTTTCGTTGTAAGATTATGCTCCCGGATTGGTGTAACTACAAAAGTGAAGTAATCAGGCCCTGGATGCCAGCGAATGCCAAGTGTTTTTATGACATCGGTTGTGGTAAGCACCAAAGTTGTCTTTAGCTCTCGGTGTTCCAGTGGCACATCTTCTAGTAATGCAGGATCGTTGCTCGTCCACTTTCGTAATAGAAAACCACCTGCCTTTGTTATGTTGATCAGTTCCCGTTGTAGTATTTTTGCCTCTTTGATGTCATCAGCACCAGTTAGCAAGTCATCCACGTAAAAGTTTTTAAGGATCGCCTTGGATGCTAATGGCCAGGTTTTCTTTTCGTCTACTGCTAATTGCTGCAGTGTTCGGATAGCTAAATACGGTGCACATGCTGTGCCAAATGTCACTGTTTTTAGCTTGTAATCCTGTGGTAGATGTGTTTGAGGATGCTGCCATATGATCCTCTGGTATGCTTGATGGTCCGGATGTACTTCTATCATCCGATACATTTTCTCTATGTCAGCATTCATAGCGATTTTGTATTTCCTCCAGTGAAGCAGGGTTACGAAAAGTTTAGGCTGCAGTGTGGGTCCTATCAGCAGTTGTTCATTGAGGGATTTTCCATTAGATGTTTTGGCGGAGGCGTCGAAAACCACTCTCAATTTAGTTGTAGTGCTTTCTTTAAATACTGCGTGGTGAGGAATATAGTAATGATTTTCCTCGTTGCTGGGGGGATCCACTGCTTCCATATGCCCAAGATCAATATATTCATTTAGGCATTTACTATAATCTTCCTTGAGTTGAGGATTCTTACTAAGTTGTCGTTGCAAGGACAAGAACCGACTCATAGCCTGTGGCCTGGACTGTCCTAACGTTGGCTTCTTGTTGTCCACAAATGGAAGTGTGACTTGGTAACGTCCGTTTGGCTTACGAACATGTGTTTCATTGAAGATCTGCTGGCAGATCTCATCTTGTTTTGTGAGAAGCTGCTTTGGAGGTAATTCTTCAATCTCCCAAAAACGTTTGAGTTGCTCATCTAGACTTATATCTGCTGTACTTGCTGTGAAAGCTACGGTTTGATTTTCAAACGTATTTGCTGTTGGCCCAATTATAATCCATCCGAACAATGTTTTGATGGCTATGGGTGCTGTGTCTGGTCCTCGTCGGATACCTTCTTGCACGATTTTGGCATATATTCGTGCTCCCAATAATGCGTCGATAGTTCCAGGTTTCCAAAATGTTGGATCTGCTAATGGTAAATCTTTGATATGTTTCCATTTTCTCCCTTGGACTACTTTTGTTGGAAGAGGATCCGTAATCGTGTTGAGGACTAGGAAGTCGTCTGCTATTGACATCCTATTATTGCTGCGTGGTTTTAGTGTGAGTCTTACGTATTTATTTGATGTTGCTGCTGGGGTTGTGTTTATGCCTACGATTGATACAGCTGTACTCGTTGGGTTTGCACGCAGCTGCCTGCGTGCAGCTTCTGTGATAAACGATGACTCCGAGCCAGGGTCTACGAGGCATCGCAATGTTCTTCTCTTGCCATGTTGAGTATGAGCAATGACCACTGCTGTTGATAACAGCGCATGATGGTTTTTCATGGCCAAGAAATTCTGAATTGTTGCTGCACCGCTGCTATTTGAGGGCGACTCTGTGGTTGTTGAAGACTGCTGTAGTATGGTGTCTTCTTCGTTGCGGACTTTCTCGTGAAATCCTGTGGATCCAGTTTTTTCTTGCTTGGAATCGTTGTGCAGTGTGGTATGATGCTTTCCGTCACACTTTCTACATCGATATTTGCTGGTGCAATCATTGGTTGTGTGATAGCTCGATAGACAATTTAGGCAACGGCCAGCTGTATCTAGTACCTTGCGTTTGGCAGTAGTATTCATTGCATGATATTTCTTGCAAGTAGCAATGAAGTGCCTGGCGTGACAAGCTGGACAATTACCTTGTTTCTTCACATGATGTGTATATGTAGTCCTCAATGTGTTGTTGGGCTTGGGTTGAGCCGTAGGTTTGGATTCAATGATGTCTGCAATGGATTCCAAGACCCTTAATCTTGTATTTAAGAAGGACTGGAACTTGGTAAAGGTAGGTAGAGCTTGAGTGTTTCCTTGTTCTTCCTCCCATAACCGTAATGTCATGAATGGTAACCTTTGGACCAGCAAATATATCAAAATAGCGTCCCATGAGCTGGTGTCGACATCCAGACTCTTGAGTTGCTGTAGGCATTCGGATGTAGTGTCAATTAAAACCTTCATTCCCTTTGCTGTCTCAGTAGAGAGCTTGGGTATGCTCATAAAGGTTTTAATTTGATGATTTACAAGAACTCTTTTATTTTCGTAGCGCTCTTTTAGCTTTAACCAGGCTGGTTCGTAGTCTTCATTGGTTGTTGGCACGTGCTTCAGTAGAGTTTCTGCTTCCCCAACTAGGCATTCCTTCAAGTAGTGCAATTTTTGCACAGGTGCTAACTTGGGGTTACTATGTACCAGGGAGATGAAGATGTCATGGAAGGAACGCCACATGTCGTAATTGCCATTGTATTTTGGCAGGCTGATCCTAGGAAGTTGGATATCATGTTGCGTCCCAGTTTGTTGCAGTCCTGGTGTTTTGGTGTTTGGAGCGATGACTGATCCTGACGAGGTGGTTGGTGCCTGTCTTTGCAATCCATCCATCAATTCACCCATATATTCAGCGTATTTGATCTCCGATTCACTATAGTGATCGAGAGCCAAATATTCCACGGGAATTTCTGGAGGATCTGCGAGTGCTGCTTTGTTTAAGGCGAAGTCATTATCGCGGAACTCTTCCCACAATATTTTCAAGTCGGCGATTCTGGATTCGTAAAATCCATATGTGCGCTTTACTAAGGAAGTTTTCTTTCCATTTTCGATGAATTTGCTCAATCGATTTCGTAGCACTTGTTGGGTCTGGCACAATTGTTGTAGTGTCGTCATTTTGAAAATATGAAACTACTCGAACACCGAAACTATAAAGCGAACTTGATTGTGCTGCACGCGTATTCCTGGATGGAACCACCAAAATGTTAAATGCAAACTGAAGAATTTAGGAATTAGAAATTAAACGCGTCAGTTAACAACCAAGTTTTCTTTATTTATGAAAAAAAATTTAAATATATAAAACAACTTTAATATAATTTTATATACTTATGCTACTGGACTTTGAAATATAAGCATACAGCGCCACTATAACCTAATTGGCATATGTGTGACACAATCACTTAATATTTGTCCAAGTCCTTTTTAACGTTTGAAGTTCTTGCAAATCTTTGAGCATATATAACTTCAATTACTATTTAGCATATAGAAGTTTGATCACTCAATTCGATTGCTGCTACCAAGCGACTGGTGATGAGTGCTGTTGGTGGTCGGATTTTATAGCCAGGAAAGCAACGGTCCAAATTCAAACACCAATATTCTTACTATTTTTATTCAAAATGGCCACATATATTTTTATCAATGTATTTTTGAAAATATATGTATCTCGTTCTTTTTATCCTTTTTGTTTTCTTTCTCTTTCACTCTTACTACCTTTTATGAAAAAATTTTATTTATCTTAATATCTTTTTACACATAAAATATTTTGCCTTTCTGGCCACACCATTGAATTCCTCTTTAAATTTTACTGTGGTTTCATGTATCACACCATGACAATTCGTAAAGTTTGATTTTGACGTTTGTTCGCCGGTGTTTTTATCGCGAAGTCGCGCGCGTATAATTTCGCGTAAAAAGTGCGTTCTAAGTGTGTTCCAGTTGTCTTCAGGTAAGTAAAAGCCTTTGCGCAAGGTTTTTAGTGTTTATGCTGTGTGTTGGTGTTATATGTGCATGTGAACTATGTGTTTTTTTGCTTGTTTCAATGTTTGTCCATAAAAGGTAGGTTATGTGTTATTCTATGTTTTTCATTTAATATTTCACCTGGAATTTTAGTTTATTTTTATGTTATTACACAGGTGAAATATTATTTAATATACTTTTCATTATTTCACTGCGCTATGTGTTTAATTTATGTTAATTGTGTTGATTTTTGCTTTGTTTACATTTTTATGTACTTGTTGTTGTTGTTTTTATGTCATTTTGATATTTGTTATTGGAGTAGAAATTTCTAAAACTTCTTGTGGAATTTCTTCTTATTTCTAATTAAATTCAATGTTTTTTAATTAAATCATTAATATTTCTTATGCATTTTAGATTTGGCCGGATATTTTTGGAGTTTGCTGGATATAACCCGAAAGGTATATTTTTATGTTTAATTTCATATTAATAAAATTTCTTTTTAGGTTTATTTGTGTTTTGGTATTTGTTTTTTAGGGTTTGGGGCCAAACATGCATTGTTTTACACCTATACGAATTTTAATACTTTCTCTTCTTATTAACTTTAGATTTATGTAATTTTCTTTATTATTATTAATTTTAAATTTATTGAAATTAGTAATGTTTTAATTGAGACCTGCCTTTTAATGGTTTATAATTTGTTTAACTAGAGAATGAGTATATTTATATTGTTTACACTTCATTGAAATGGCGCTAAAACAAGAATGAACCACTCCATGAAACATAAGCCATTTATAATTTGGGGTTGCTATAATAATTTTTCTTGAAAAATAGTGATAAAACATACGAAATATGGATAAAATGTAAGAAAGCGTCATCTAGCGGCACTGGTAAATAAAAATAAACATCAGAAATAAATTCCTTGACCCAAAAAACTCCTATATATGTGTACTTGGAGAAAAAAACTTGTATTTTTATCTTTTTAAATTAATTAAATCATAAAAATACCTATTTTTAAAAATCCGGGGGCTCAAATTCAACTTTCGAACTATGGTTTCTTGGGCAAAGTTGCTCAAAATTACCCATAGAATATCACTAGGGGGTGTAAAAAGTCGATTAAAAATTTGACCCGCCCTAATATATATATATATATATATATATATATATATATATACATACATATATATATATATATATATATATATATATATATATATATATATGTATATGTATATGTATATATATATCCTTGTATGTACACCTTGTCGCGGTGGTGAGGCTTAGGCTTCTGGCTAACTAAGATAGATACACGAAATCCCAAGGTGGAAACTATCGTGCTGAGGGGATGAATGGTACTGCGTCAGTGTACCACTAACTATGGACTCCGAATACCAGGCGACCTTCGGTTTCAATGTGGCCTTCCCGTGGTAATGCGGAGCTCTGCCATGGGTGACTGTCCTTGCTCGCGCAACTCATGGGATCTAAAATAGAGAACATACAAACAAATGAGGGTAGAGCACCTCCCAAAGCTCCGAATACAGCTACGGCTTTTATAGTCCAACTAAGGGCGACTCCCGAAGATGGAAACTCCATCCAAAGGAGCAGAAAGACGGTGAGAACATCACCTGCTAAGAGTGCTTAGGACCCGGAACATCCAGGTCCTGAGCAACAAAGTGCGACTCCCCAAGAAGGAAACCCTAAGAATTCCATCCCAAGGAGCAACAAGACGGCGAGATCACCGCCAGCAAAGAGTACCAAGGACCTAGAACGCCTTTTATTAGCGAAATATGGCGATATTAGGGTGAGCACTCCGGCGACCACTGCGGAGGATGCTGGATCATCCCCCTTCGAGAAATGGGGGGTTATGATAAGAGACCTCATGGAGTATGTCGACGCGAAGAAAAACGTCGAGCACGCCATCAAGGAGAAAATTAGGTTGGTCAGGACTACCTAGCTAAAAGCAAAGGAGGAAATAGTAAAACGGCAAAGGGCGAAAGAGCTGGTGGATACGTCGGCTCAAACAGAAGATCAGCCGAAAAAACAAGAGAGCCGTTCAACCGGGGATGCTGGAGAGAAACGGCCACAAGAAAAGAGCAAAGAGCCGCGGCCGCGCAAGCGCCGTAGAGAGCTCAACGAGGAGGTGCAGCTGCAGCAGCACACCCCCAAGAGAAAAAAGAGAAAGACTCCCGACGCAGTGGCCGAGCCAGCCCCGTTACAGGCGGCACGCTCGGTTGAATGCGAGAGTGGGGACCGGGAAAGCTCTGCCTGGAAGAAGGTGGAACGAAAAAAGAGGAAGAAAAAGAAAAGAAGACTGAAAGAGGCCAACAAGTTGAGGCAAAGGACCCGGTCGGATGCGATTATCATCACGACCAAAGGGGAAGCAACGTACGCGGAGATCCTTCGCAAGGTGAGGACAGATTCCTCCCTCGCAGAGGTCGGAAATAGGGTAAAAAGGGTCAGGAGAACGCAAAAGGGCGATCTCCTGCTTGAGCTAAGGAGGGGAGATGCTAAGACCGGGGACCTAGAACAGAAGGTTAAAGCATCGATTAACGGGATAGCCGAGGTGAGAGCCAGTACACATACGGTAGTGATCGAGTGTAGAGACTTGGACGAGATCACAACCAAGGAAGAGGTCTGCGAAGCACTGAGGACCCAGCTTGGTCTGACGGTCGAAGAAAAGGATGTCCTCAGGCTAAGAGAGTCGTGGGGGGCACTCAGACGGCGTTTATAAGCCTGCCTGTTGAAGCTGCGAAGAAGGCTATCGCAGCAGGTAAAGTTCGAGTCGGCTGGGTGGTATGCCGAATACGGGAGCGGGTATCGCTTAAACCGTGCTTCAAATGCCTGAAGTTCGGTCACATAGTGAAAAACTGCAGCAGCAGCCAGGATAGAGGAAGGCTGTGCCGAGGCTGCGGGAAAGAGGGTCACAAAGTAAAAGAGTGTGACCAAGCTGCAAAATGCCTAATCTGTAGGGAAGTAGAGAGCAGAGATAGTGGGCACGTGACCGGGGGGAAAAGATGTCCGGCGTTCAAAAAGGCGCTGAAAAACAGACGAAGATAAGGTTCATACAGATAAACCTGAACCACTGTCAAGCGGCACAAGATCTGCTGGCACAGACAGCCTATGAAGAAAAAATCGACGTCGCAATCGTCTGCGAGCAGTACAGGAACCAGCACAGCGGCGTCTGGATAAACGATAGCAGCGGCACGTCAGCGATATGGACGTGCGGGAGCCGAGCCATGGAAGATACCATGAGAAGCCCAGAGAATGGCTTCACGCGGGCAAAAGTAGGCGGAATACACGTCTACAGCTGCTATGCGGCGCCAAGCCTGACCCAAGACGAGTACGAGTCGATGTTGGAAAGGTTAGCCGCCGACGCGAGTCGCCATCACCCGGTAATATTAGCGGGTGATTTCAATGCTTGGGCTGTCGAATGGGGCAGTCGACAACCGAATGCAAGAGGGCGCATACTCCTGGAAGTACTCTCGCGACTAAATGTGGTGTTGGTCAACACCGGAGGCGAAAACACCTTCCAAAGGGGTGGGAGAGCGTCTGTAATCGACATCACTTACGTGAGCGATTCAGTGGCCAAGGACCTACAATGGCGGGTGAGCGATTTGTACACGCACAGCGACCACCTAGCCATCATCTTCGAGGTAGGCCCTGTTATAGAAAAGAGAAATCCTACGTACGGAATGGCTAGAGGATGGGCCGTTAAGAAACTCGACGCAGAGGTGTTCGAGGAAGTATTCCTGCATGATGCGAGGTCGGCAGGAGGTGCCAGGGAAGGGGCAGAGGAAATAGAAGAGTCAGTGAAACGGGCATGTGACGCATCCATGCCACGGTGCGCCGGCAATCGTAGACTTTCCCCAAACTTCTGGTGGAACGCAGAGATCGATGAATGCCGAAGGATCTGTCTGAAAGCGAGAAGGAGAACTCAAAGAAATAAGAACCGTCCGGATTTCGATGAACTCCTTCAGAGATATAAGGAAGCGAGGAAAAGGTTGAACAAGGCCATCCTGTTTCCACAGAACGTACGCACGGTCGATCTACCCACCCTCCAGGTGGACCCAGAAGAGACACCTGGGGTGACCGCAGATGAGATTCTGGAGGCTACAAAAAAGGTGGCCATCAATAAGGCCCCTGGCATGGATGGCATACCAAATAAAGCGGCGAAGCTAGCAGCTTCAATAGCGCCAGACAGGTTCGCTGAAGTCTTCACAGCGTGCCTGAGGGAGGGGATCTTCCCGGAGCGATGAAAACAGCAGAAACTCGTGCTCCTACCGAAGCCGAACAAACCTCTAGGGGACCCATCGTCCTACAGACCGATATTTTTTTTATGTGGCAGTGCTAAGCTCAGGAGTCACCCTTTGTAGTACTAGTCCGTCATGTCATTTGTCACGTCATGGTGCAATGTCTAGCAGTAAGCTTAGTACGGGAGGGAGGGAGGGGGAATAGGGTAAGGATTATAAAGGTACGGGGGGGTATTGAAGAAGGTGGTGATGAACCCTGCGTTTGAACTCTTGGATGTTGTAGGAGCTCGGAAAAACTGACTGCGAGAGATTATTCCACAGTCGAATTGTTCTATTTACAAACGAATTCATATCTTGTTGAGTGCGTGAAAGGGGGAGTTGCAGGTGGAGGGAGTGAGACGAGTGGGCTAATCTGGTGTTGCGGGTATAGGATTGCCGTGGAGGCAGGAGAGCGTATAGCTCGGAGGAACAGTCACTATGATAGTAGCGATAAAATTTGGTCAATGCTGCTACATTCCTACGGTGGCTCAAGGGGTCGATGGTGGAGCAAGCGGTATCGTCATTAATTAACTTAAGGGCCCTTTTTTGGACCTTATCTAACCATGCTAAGGTGGTTATTGGAGCGCCGCCCCAAACGAGGGAGTTGTATTCGAGAAGAGGCCGAATGTAGGATTTATAAATAACAGCACGGGCCGATGGCTGGAGGAGGAACTTGCACCTCTTAAGAAATCCCAAGCACTGGGATCCTTGTTTTGCGATTTGGAATATGTGGTCATTCCATCGCAAGTCTTTGGCTAATGTCACACCTAGGATGTGTAGGGATGGGTCGGCCTATAGTACCACGTCATCCACTTTCAAGGATGGTGAGGTGTTGATATTTTTCTTTGAAATAAGACAGTGCTTGGTTTTGTCGGGGTTGAAATCAACACGATTGTTCTTTCCCCACTCTAGAATGAGTTCAATGTCGTTATTAACAGAGATGGACATAATTTCCCGATCATCAAGACAGGATCTGGCATGAGTCTGTCTTGTATCGTAGCTGTACGAGTAACGTAAATTACCGTCGTCAGCGAAGCTGAGAAGTGGGTTGGAGGGGATTGAAAGTAGGTCATTTATAAAGATGAGAAATAGGGCCGGTGATAAAATTGAACCCTGGGGGACCCCCGCAGAAATGGGGTGAGATTCAGATTTGACGCCATCCAATACTACCTTAATTGAACGGCCGGAAAGGAAACTTTCAACCCACTTATACAGAAGCGAGTCAATTCCAACAGCTTTGAGTTTAGCTAACAAGGCTGAGTGCCATACTCTATCAAAAGCCTTGGAGATATCTAAAGCAACCAAACTAGATTCACCAGTTGTGCCTCTTTAGTTGTATAGGCAAACTTTTCGAGCGAGTGATGGTCCTAAAGTGTTTGCGGTGTACCGCAAGGTTCCGTCCGGGGCCCTCTCCTATGGATCGCAATGTACAATGATGTGTTGGGGCTTCGTCTTCCAAAGGAAGCAGTGGCGATCGGGTTTGCAGATGATATCGGGGTAGTTGTCGAAGGAAAACACCCAGATGACATCGAATTGTACGCAAACGAAGCGATCTGGGAAATTAAAGCGTGGTTAGAACGCGCGGGGTTGAAGCTTGCTGAGCACAAAACGGAAGTAGTGCTGATCAGCAAGCGACGAAAGCTAGTATCCGTAAGGATAAAAGTAGGGGAACAGATCATCCACTCACAGCCCGCACTAAGGTACCTGGGTGTGATGATCGACCGGAGGCTAAACTTCAAAGCGCACTTGGAGGGCACGGCAGACAAAGCTTCTGCGATTTGTGCAGCACTCGCAAGAATGCTGCCCAATGTTGGGGGCCCTACACCGAGTCGCCGCCTCCTCTTGGGGAGGGTGGTCAGCTCAGTCCTGTTATACGCAGCGCCAGTGTGGGCAGCCATCAGCGGAATAGGGGGAATAACATGTAGCATAACATGCACGTGCCGTAACTATTTCGGACTGATAGAAGTGCGATCATAACCTCCTAGCGGTGGCCACTGGTAACTATTCTATGAGAGAGGATAGGCTAATATGATCGGGCTAGTCCCTTCCAAGTAAGGTTGGCGTGAGGCTAATAACCTCACCCGTAAAAAACAATTATTACGGAACGAGCAACATGCCTCGGATACTGGAATAAACGACGACGACCACGGCAACGAAAAAGGCAAAACGTTTTTCGAATTTTTTCATGAACCGTTCGAACTCTGTACAGAACTCGAGCTTCAAAACATCTAGCCGATACCCTGTCAAAGTATAAAGCTGACATTACCGCCATTCAGGAGATGAGGTGGACAGGGAATGGTGTTTTGCAAAAACCTGAATATGACGTATATTACAGCTGTTATACAAAACACCATGTTCTAGGAGTAGGTTTTATGGTTAGCAAAAGAATGAAGCCTACCATTATCGGCTTTAAAGCAATAAACGAAAGGCTATGCTCCCTTCGTGTGCGAGGTAAATTTAAGAACATCAGCCTCATAAACGTTCACGCACCTACAGAAGAGTCCCCGGATGATGATAAAGAAGAATTCTTCGAATTAGTTGAACGGGAACTTAATGCCTGCCCCAGGTATGATGTAAAAATCATACTGGGAGATCTGAACGCCAAAGTAGGCCGGGAGCCCATATACAGGCAATATGTCGGCAACCACAGCTTGCATGAAAACACTAATGACAATGGACAGCGAGTTGTAGAGATGGCAGCAAGTAAGAACTTGGTCGTTGCAAGTACTAGATTTGCGCGTAAAGATATCCATAAAGCCACCTGGGTATCTCCTGATGGAGCCACTCGCAACCAAATAGATCATGTGTTGATAGACCGCCGCCACCTTTCGGGTCTGATGACGGTACGAACGTACCGAGGTGCCAACTTCGACTCAGATCACTATCTTGTTGGTATGGTGCTCCGAGAGCGCATTACAACGCTGAAAAGCTTTGTATCCGCTGATCAGGCTCGAATCAACACAGCTGCACTACGCAATAAAATGGCCAGAAACAGCTACGGTCATGCATTAGAACTCGCCCTAAGTCCTGGGGATGAGATGCCGGGCGTTGAAGAGAACTGGACCCGCCTTAAAAATACTGTCATTAGTACTGCTGATTCCATCTTAGGCAGAAGTCGTAAAGATCGGAACGACTGGTTCGATAATGAATGCAAGCTGGCAACTGAACGTAAGAATGCTGCGTACCGAGCCATGCAGCAGTCTCAGAGAACACGGGCACGCGAAGAGAACTATAAAGAGCTCAGAAAAGAAGAAAAGAGAATTCACAGACGGAAAAAGGAAGCCTGGGAAAAAAATCTCGTCTGTGAGCAAGAACAGTACAGAGAACGACGGCCGCACCAGGCGCAGGAGTTCTACCAAAGAGTCCGCAGTATGACGCAATTCACACCACGTTGCACATACTGCAAGGACAAAGAAGGTAATCTGATTACCGATCCTAAAGGCATCTTGGAGCGATGGGAAGAGCACTTTCATGAATTGCTAAATGGCGAGCTAACTGAGGATTCGGAGGCTCCACCAATATCTGATGACAATGCTATGCTGCCGCCACCAAGCATAGAAGAAGTTAGCAGAGCCATCAGCCGGCTCAAAACAACAAGGCCTCGGGTGCAGACGGCATCGCAGCGGAGCTGGTTAAATATGGAGGGCCTACATTACACCAAGCGATTCATGAATTAATTGTGCAAGTATGGGAGCAGGAAGTGATGGCAGAAGACTGGAGAAAAGGCATCCTCTGTCCGGTACACAAAAAAGGAGATATCACAGCGTGCACTAATTATCGCGGTATAACGTTGTTGAGTACCGTGTATAAGATATTCTCCGCTATCCTACAAAACAGGATGGCCCCATACGCCAGAAACATCATAGGCCATTACCAGTGTGGCTTCAGCCCAGGCAAATCAACGACTGATCAGATTTTCACCTATGGAAAAATGTCTAGAGTTTCAAAACTCAATTCAACACCTCTTCATAGACTTTAAAGCCGCCTATGATAGCATAGCCAGGGTAGAACTCTACAAAGCCATGAGAGAATTCGGCATCCCCAACAAACTGACAAGACTATGTAGGTTGACCATGATCAATGTGTCAAGCCAAGTAAAGGTATCCGGAACACTGTCCAGACCAATCAACATCTATAATGGACTCCGACAAGGGGACGGTCTGGCCTGCCTCCTTTTCAACCTAGCGTTGGATAAAGTGATCCGAGATTCGGGCGTGACATCTAGGGGTACAATCCTCCACAAGTCCACCCAATTACTGGCTTACGCAGACGACATTGACATCATTGGAAGAACAACAACAGCTGTACAAGAAGCTTTCACTCAGATTGAGCAAGCGGCAGGAAATCTGGGACTGCACATTAACGAAAGCAAAACAAAGTACATGGTGGCCTCGTCTGGAAGAACACCTAACATTGGTCCCACAATCAAGGTAGCGGAACACGAGTTTGACGTGGTAAAATCATTTACCTACCTTGGGTCAATAGTAGCAGCCGACAATAGCATGGAACCAGAAATACACGCACGACTGCTAAAAGCCAACAAAGCCTACTATAGTCTGTCAAGGCTCTTCAAATCCAAATATCTAACCATAACGTCTAAACTTTTACTATATAAGACTATGGTCTTACCCGTTCTCACATATGCATCCGAAACGTGGGTGCTTAGCAAAAAGCACTCAAACCTCTTGGGCGTGTTTGAGAGGAAAATACTTCGGAGGATTGTTGGCCCCGTATGTGAGGAAGGACGATTCCGGAGACTACAATGACGAGATCTACGAGCGCTATCGCGACATAGATGTTGTGAAGAAAATAAAGCTCGGTAGGCTCCGGTGGGCAGGGCATCTAGCTCGTATGAGTGAAGATGAGCCTGCTCGGAAAGTTCTCTGCGGTAAGACCTATGGGGTGCGACAGCGAGGGAGGCCCAACCTTCGCTGGAAGGATGGCGTGGACCAGGACGCTCAGAGTTTAGGGATGCCAAACTGGATGACATCGGCTCAGAATCGGGACCGGTGGAGAGAACAGTTGCGCGAAGCCAGGACCAGATCCCGGTTGTAGAGCCGTTAAAGAAGAAGAAGTGTGGGCAGTAGCGTTAAACAGGACTGCAAATTGTAGGAAATGGAGGGCCGCATATTGGTTAAGTGCACTACGCGCTTGCTGCGCGTACAGGACCACGTCCGACGATGCGGCGTGCGTGATAGCGGGGATGATTCCCGTAGATATTCTGGCGAGGGAGGGCATGCGTCTCTATGATCCAGAATATGGTAAAGGGGAGCCAAGAAGGGTACGGCGGCAGATTGCGCGCTGTGAGTCCCTAAGGGAGTAGCAGGGGAAGTGGGATGAGTCTGTTAAGGGTCGTTCGACCCACAGACTTATCCCTAACGTGGAAATATGGGTTTCGAGGGAGCGTGGGGAAGTAAGCTACGACCTCACGCAGTTCCTAAGCGGACATGGGGGGTATAGGAAATATCTCCACCGCTTCGGCCACGATGATTCACCGTTGTGTCCGGTATGCCCAGCGACGGAAGAAGACGCGGAGCACGTCTTCTTTGCCTGCTCGAGATACGCCGGGGAAAGGGCGGAATTGCACTTAGCCTATATGCACCCTTCCATTTTCTGCTATTTTCAGTCCTGTTTAACGCTGCTGCCCACACAGGCGCTGCGTATAACAGGACTGAGCTAACCACCCTCCCCAAGAGGAGGCGGCCACTCGGTCTAGGGCCCCCAACATTGGGCAGCATTCTTGCGAGTGCTGCACAGATCGCAAAAGCTTTGTCTGCCGTGCCCTCCAAGTGCTCTTGGAAATTTAACCTCCGATCGATCATCACTCCCAGGTACCTTAGAGCGGGCTGTGAGTGGATGATCTGTTCCCCTACCTTGATCCTCACGGATACTGGCTTTCGCCGTTTGCTGATCAGCACTGCTTCAGTTTTGTGCTCAGCAAGCTTCAACCCAGCGCGCTCTAACCACGCTTTTATTTCCCAGATCGCTTCGTTCGCATACAGTTCGATGTCATCTGGGTGTTTTCCTTCGACAACTACTCCGATATCATCTGCAAACCCGATCGCCACTGCTTCCTTTGGAAGACGAAGCCCCAACACATCATTGTACATTGCGATCCACAGGAGAGGGCCCAGGACGGAACCTTGCGGAACACCGCGACCTACCCTGGAGGTAGTCAGCCACTACACGCACTAGGTACTTTGGTGTGCCTAGCTTGATCAACGCCTCAACTATTTTGCTCCACCTCGCTGAGTTGAAAGCATTTTTTACGTCGAGGGTTATCAGTGCGCAGCAGTGATTTTTCTCTATGGCGGCTCTTGCTATGCCCACCACCATATTGACTGCATCAGTCGTCGTCCTTGCCTTTCTGAAGCCGAATTGCTTGTCCGACAGGCCACCTACCCTTTCGACGCTAGGGAGAATCCTGTTACAGATCACCCGCTCGAAAAGTTTGCCTATGCAACTAAGGAGGCATATCGGTCTGTAGGACGATGGGTCCCCTAAAGGCTTGTTCGGCTTCGGTAGGAGCACGAGTTTCTGCTGTTTCCATCGCTCCGGGAAGATCCCCTCTCTCAGGCACGCTGTGAAGACTGCAGCGAACCTGTCTGGCGCTATTGAAGCTGCTAGCTTCGCCGCTTTATTTGGTATGCCATCCATGCCAGGGGCCTTATTGATGGCTACCTTTTTTGCAGCCTCCAGAATCTCATCTGCAGTCACCTCATCTGGGTCCACCTGAAGGGTGGGTAGTTCGACGGCGCGTACGTTCTGTATAAATAGGACGTACACAATGCTCTGGAGCAGCGCGGGGCAGATGATCGGCGGAGAGCGTTTGCCCTTGACCGCTGACATGACCATTTTATAGGCTCCACCCCAGGGGTCCGAGTCTGCTTCTCTGCACAATCTTTTGAAGTGCTCGGATTTACTTCTAGCGATGGCCTTGTTCAACCTTTTCCTCGCTTCCTTATATCTCTGAAAGATTTCATCGAAGTCCGGTCGTTTCCGATTTCTCTGAGTTCTCCTTCTCGCTTTCAGGCAGGCCCTTCGGCATTCGTCGATCTCGGCATTCCGCCAGAAGTTTGGTGGGTGTTGCCGATTGCCGGCGCGCCGAGGCATGGATGCATCACATGCATGTTTTAACGAATCTTCGATTCGCTTTGCCCCTTCCCTGGCACCTCCTGCCGACTTCGCATCATGCAGGAATACTTCCTCGAACACCTCTGTGTCGAATTTATTTACGGCCCATCCTCTAGCCGTTACGTACGTAGGATTCCTCTTCTCTATACGCTGGCCAACCTCGAAGATGATGGCTTGGTGGTCGCTGTGCGTGTACCCATCGCTCACCCGCCACTGTAGGTCCTTGGCCACTGAATCGCTCACATAGGTGATGTCGATTACAGATGTTCTCCCACCCCTTTGGAAGGTGTTTTCGCCTCCAGTGTTGACTAACACTACGTTAAGTCGCGAGAATATTTCTAGAAGTATGCGCCCTCTTGCATTCGTTAGTCGACTGCCCCATTCGACAGCCCAAGCATTGAAATCACCCGCTAATATTACCGGATGATGGCGGCTCGCGTCGGCGGCTAACCTTTCCAACATCGACTCGTATTCGTCTAGTGTCAGGCTTGACGCCGCATAGCAGCTGTAGACGTATATTCCGCCTACTTTTGCCCGCGTGAAGCCATTCTCTGGGCTTCTCATGGTATTTTCCATGGCTCGGCTCCCGCACGTCCATATCGCCGACGTGCCGCTGCTATCATTTATCCAGACGCCGCTGTGCAGGTTTCTATACTGCTCGCAGACGATTGCGACGTCGATTTTCTCCTCGTAGACTGTCTGTGCCAGCAGATCTTGTGCCGCTTGACAGTGGTTCAGGTTAATCTGCATGAATCTTATATTCGTCTTCTTTTCAGTGCCTCCTTGAACGCCGGGCATCTACTACCTCCGGTCACGTGCCCGCTATCCCTGCCCTCTACTTCCCTACAGATTAGGCATTTGGCAACTTGGTCACACTCCTTTACCTTGTGACCCTCTTTTCCGCAGCCTCGGCACAGCCTTCCTCTATCCTGGCTGCTGCCGCAGTTTTTCGCTATGTGACCGAACTTCATGCATTTGAAGCACGGTTTAAGCGATACCTGTTCCCGCATTCGGCATACCACCCAGCCGACTCGAACCTTACCTGCTGCGATAGCCTTCTTCGCAGCTTCAACAGGCAAGCTTATAAGCGCTGTCGGTGTGCCCCCCACGACTCTCTTAGCCTAAGGATATCCTTTTCCTGGACTGTCAGGCCCAGCTGGCTCCCCAGTGCTTCGCAGACCTCTTCCTTGGTTGTGATCTCATCCAGGTCTCTATACTCGATCACTACCGTATTTGTGCTTGCTCTCACCTCAGCCACCCCGTTTATCGATGCTTTTACCTTCAGCTCTAAGTCTCCGGGCTTAGCATCTCCCCTATTGAGCTCGAGCAGGATATCGCCATTTTGCGTTCTCCTGACCCTTTTTACCCTATTTCCGACCTCTGCGAGGGGGAATCTGTCCTTACCTTGCGAAGGATCTCCGCGTAAGTCGCTTCCCCTTTGGTCGTGATGATAATGGCATCCGACCTGGTCTTTTGCTTTAACTTGTTCCCCTCTTTTAACCTTCTTTTCTTCATTTTTCTCTTTTTTCGCTCCACCGTCGTCCAGGCAGAACCGTCTTGGTTCCTGCTCTCTTTTTCGACAGGGCGCGCCGCCTGTAGTGGGGCTGGCTCGGCCACTGCTTCGGGAGTCTTTCCCTTTTTCCTCTTTGGGGTGAGCTGCTGCAGCTGCACCTCCTCGTTGAGCTCTCTACGGCGCTTGCGCGGCCGCGGCTCCTTGCTCTTCTCTTGGGGCCGTTTCTCTCCAGCATCCCCGGTTGAACGGCTCTCTTGTTTTTTCGGCAAATCTTCTGTTTGAGCCGACGTATCCACCAGCTCTTTCGCTCTTTGCCTCTTTGCTGTTTCCTCTTTTGCTTTTAGGTAGGTAGACCTAACCAACCTAATTTTCTCTTTAACGGCGTGCTCGACGTTTTTCTTAGCGTCGACATACTCCATTAGGTGTCTTATCATAACCCCCAATTTCTCGAAGGGGGATGATCCAGCATCCTCCGCAGTGGTCGCTGGAGTGCTCACCCTCGCTTCACCATTTTTTGCTGACCCAAGGTGCTCTAGGCCGTTGGTGCTCTTTGTCGGCGGTGTCCTCGCCGTCTTATTGCTGCTTGGGATGGAAATCTTTGGATTTCCTTCTTAAGGAGTCGCGCTGTGTTGCTAAGGACCAGGGTGTTCCGGGTCCTTAGCACTCTTTATGGTGGTGTTCTCACCGTCTTTATGCTCCTTTGGTTGGGATTTCCATCTTCCGGAGTCGCCCTTTGTTGGACTATAAAAGCCCTAGCGGTATTTGGAGCTTTGGGAGGTGCTCCACCCTCATTGGTTTTTTGGTTCTCTATTTTAGATCCCACGAATTGCGCGAGAAAGGAAAGTCACCCATGGCAGAGCTCCGCATTACCACGGGAAGGCTACATTGAAACCGAAGGTCGCCTGGTATATCGTTAGCGGTACACTGACGCAGTACCATACATCCCCTCAGCACGATAGTTTCCACCTTGGGATTTCGTGTATCTATCTTAGTTAGCCACAAGCCTAAGCCTCACCACCGCGACAAGGTGTAGATACAAGGTGAGGCATATACATATATACAGGGTGTGGAAAAGGTCTGGGAACGGTTCGATATTTCCTGAAGGGTAGGTTTTCGTGAAAAAAGTTTGTAGCAAAAGTTTCTCAGGTTGGAGGGTAGAATCGTTTGCACACGAAACTCACCCCCACCCACTCACCCCCTCTCAGGGGGTGGGGGTAAGTCGGAAATTTCAAATGGCAACCCCTATTTTTTCTCACGGATTGAAATTTTCTTCTTAAAATTTTTTTTATCCGAAGCTTCCCTGCACCCCCAAAACGAATTTTTAGGGGTGGGGAATAGTCCGGAAATTGTTCGATATTTCGTGAAGGGTAGGTTTTCGTGAAAAAAGTTTGTAGAAAAAGTTGCTCAGCTTGGAAGGTAGAATCATTTGCACAAGAAAGTCACCCCCACCCACTCACCCCCCGCAGGGGGTGGGGGTGACTCTAAAATTTTTTTCCCATTTTTTTCACGGATTATGATTCTCCGAAGAAAAATATGAAACTTTTGTCTTAAAATTATTTTTATCCGAAACTTCCCTGCACCTCCAAACGAATTTTTGGGGGTGGGAAATGTCCGAGAACGGTTCGATATTTCCTGAAGGGTAAGTTTTCTTGAAAAAAGTTTGTAGCAAAAGTTGCTCAGCTTGGAGGGTAGAATCGTTTGCACACGAAACTCACCCCCTCGCAAGGGGTGGGGGTATGTCTGAAATTTCAAATGGCAACCTCTATTTTTTCTCACGGATTGTGATTCTCCGAAGAAAATATGAAATTTTTGCCAGACATTTTTTTTATCCGAAGCACCCCTAAAAATTAAAATTATCCCTAAAAATCATTTATTTGGGTGTACAGGGGAGCTAAGGACAAACAATTGTTTCGAGCAAAAGATTGATATTTCTCGTTGGAGAACCATGAGAAAAATGGGGGCTGCTTTTAAAATTTTAGATTTACCCCCACAGCTTGCGAAAGGGTGAATATTGGCAACCCCCATTTTTTCTTACGGATGGGTGTGGAAAAAGAAACGGAATGGGCTGATATCTCGAAAAATATCGATTTTTCGAAAGTCCTTTCCATTTTGAAAATTGTAGTGAATCACGCAAACTATCAGATTGAATATTTAATTATGTAATTGAAAAATTGTTAATTCGATTGTTTTTTAAACAATCATCTTGTTTTTTAAATGACAGCCCCTATTTTTTTACAGATTCAGAATCCTCGTAAAATTTTATAAGCGCGGCGATCCGCGTGTCAGTGCGCCCCATTCTCGGCGTTGCTTAAGCGATTTTCACAGCGCGGTCGCCTTAGATACTTAGGAATGTAAGAAAGGTAAATGAAAATCCGAAGTGCAACATCTGTTGCGCGAGTTTCTGCTGAAATGTCATAAACAATTCGAAAGCGAAATAACAAAGAAATATTTTTTGAAAAAATCAGGAATTTGAGTATTCTTGTTCCATGGCTTTGAATTTTTTGTTGAAAAATGAGGTATTGACCAATTTCAACCATTCTTTTCTACTCAGTTTTCTTACTTACCCTTCAGGAAATATCGAGCCGTTCTCGGACATTTTCCACCCCCAAAAATTCGTTTTGGGGGTGCAGGGAAACTTCGGATAAAAAAAATTTTAAGACAAAAGTTTCATATTTTTCTTCGGAGAATCACAATCCGTGAGAAAAAATAGGGGTTGCCATTTGAAATTTCAGACTTACCCCCACCCCCTGCGAGAGGGTGAGTTTGTGGGGGTGAGTTTCGTGTGCAAACGATTCTACCCTCCAACCTGAGCAACTTTTGCTACAAACTTTTTTCACGAAAACCTACCCTTCAGGAAATATCGAACAATTGCCGGACTATTCCCCACCCCTAAAAATTCAGCTTCTTCCCCTTGGAGAAAAAGGTGGTTTTAGTTGAAATTTTAGTGAAAAAATAATAAAATTTTCACTTTGGGGATTCATAACTCCAAAAGTTGGTAAGATAGGACCATTGTTTTTACCGTTGTAGATAGGTGGAAGAATTCTGCGTGCACTGGTACCAGAACCATGAAAATAGGTTATACGGTTACAAAAATACAGGGTGATATGTAAAACTTTAGCAAAAAAAATTCAAAACGCCCTAGCGGCTAAACCGTTACGATTTCCCCCCCCCCACCCATACGATTTTTTGTTCGTCTATCCAAGACCTATCCACAGCCGGCCGCTTTGTAACTTTATGTGGGACACCCTGTATATATATATATATATATATATATATATATATATGGGGTGAGCGACGGCGACCTCCTAGTATGCGTGACCTCTCCATCACGCTGGTTCACTCCGGGCAATGCGTTTCATAGACGTAGCAGACAGTCGTCTTCCTTCATAACCCTGTCTTCCCATCCTAAAGTCCTTACTTCCCATCCTCATCCTTGCCTCCTCAGTCTTTCCTCGGGTGGGTAGACTTGAAAGAACACCCGAAAAAACAAAAATGATGAGCACAAATAAAGAAAAAAAAGTCGGGGTAGGGATATATGCCCCAACGTCGGAGGAGGCCGCGGTCTCCCGCGTACGGCTGGAAACTGGCAACAGTAAGTGCCAGGGGTCAGTCGCCAGTGGCAAGCTCATCGCGCCAAAAGAACAGGACAGGGTATTAACATTTGGAAGGTCCGCGAAGGTGGTGAGGTCACCGCCCACAAGACCCGCGGAGGACCGTACCAAGGACAAGGTACGGTCAAGCAGCACCAGCTCGAGTGGTAAGCCCAGCGAGGTTTTCAAGATAAACCTGGTAAGTACCGAAGGAAAAAAAAGAGAAAATAGCGGCCACGCTACTACTAGCGCAGTCGCTGACGAAAAAGAAGAGTCGTTGCCAAGGTGCCTAGCAAAGCTAGGTGAAACGATAAAGACCCTGTCGGACTACATTGCATCTAGAAGCAATGTATCAAATGTGATCCACGGACACATAAGGCTCGCGCACATTAGGGCGGGCCGCACCGCACCGCATTGCATAACAAAAATCCTCCTGCATCACTTTCGAACATTTTACATGAACTATCGCACACTACAGGCAGGCCGCACCGGGCCGCATCGCAGCGCACTGGCGGATCGCTTGCTAGGCGTATTTTTGCGGCGATGTTATGTGTTGTGATGCGGCCCGCCTCAGTGTTGCTCGCGATTTTACTTTTATTATTGACTCGATGTTCAACAACAGCACAAAGAAGAAATAACATTTGGGAGGAAATTGCGGCCCGTTGCGATTCCTTATGTGCTTTGGTGCAATTTTGCAATGCGATGCGCTGCGGCCTGTCGCGGCTGTAGTATGCGCGAGCCTATAAAGGACCTCAGGGCTGATTATTTAGAGGCAAAGAAGGAGTCCATAAAGATGGTTAAGGAGAAGATGGAGATGGCGACACAAACAACGCCAGAAGCTCCTAAAGTAAGAGTCGCGGTAAAAAGGAAGTTTGGGGAAGCTAAAGACCCACACACTGCCGATAAAACTGGGGAATCCCGTAAACGCCAACGGGATAGCAACGAGGAAGTGCAAACCTCACACAGCGCCCCAAAGAGAAACAGAGGTGGAAATAAAGAAAGAAAACCCCAAGAAGAGCGAGGGGCCGTTAAGATAACGGTGGGCACCCCCATGGAGGAAGAGTCCTCCGAAAAGAAAGCAAAGAAGAGCTCCGCTTGGACTAAAGTGGAGAACAAAAAAGCGAGGAAAAGAAAGAAAAAGAAAAAAGAGGACAGAAAGTCCCACAAAAAAGAAAGGCCTGACGCGCTGATTATAACAGCCACTAGTGGGACGTCGTATGCGGACATCCTACGAAAAGTCAGGACGGATGCTTCCCTTACGGAGTTGGGGAATAGGGTTATGCGCATTAGAAGAACTCAAAAGGGCGATCTTCTAATGGAGCTGGCAGCTGGCGAGGGAAAGACGGAAGATCTAAAGCAAAAGATCAAGACGTCAATCGGGGAGGCGGCAGAGGTTAGGGCAGGTACCAACCGCGTGTTAATCGAGTGCAGGGATCTGGACGAGATTACCACTAAGCTGGAGGTATGCGAAGCGCTGCGGGGGCAGCTGAAGCTGACGGAGGTGCAGGAGGAGGACGTTAGAGTAAGGAAGGCATATGGTGGTACGCAGAAGGCCATAATAAGCCTTCCGGTCGCTAGCGCAAAAAAGGCACTTGAGGTGGGGAAGGTTCGCATCGGCTGGGTTGTTTGCCGGATACGGGAGACAACAGCACCAATTAAGTGCTTCAAATGTTTTGGGATAGGTCATATCGCTAGGAAATGCACCAGCGCTCAGGACATGAAGGAGCTATGCTGGAGATGCGGGGAGGGGGGACATATTGCTAAGGACTGCAATAAGAGCCCTAAATGCCTCCTATATAAAGGAGGTAAGGGGAAGGGCGAGCACGACGCTCACGCTACGGGGAGTAATAGGTGCCCATTGTACAGGGCAGCAGTCCAAAGAAGTCGAAGATAAGGTTCATACAGATTAACTTGAACCACTGTCAAGCGGCACAAGATCTGCTGGCACAGACAGTCTACGAGGAGAAAATCGACGTCGCAATCGTCTGCGAGCAGTATAGAAACCTGCACAGCGGCGTCTGGATAAACGATAGCAGCGGCACGTCAGCGATATGGACGTGTGGGAGCCGAGCCATGGAAGATACCATGAGAAGCCCAGAGAATGACTTCACGCGGGCAAAAGTAGGCGGAATACACGTCTACAGCTGCTATGCGGCGCCAAGCCTGACACTAGACGATTACGAGTCGATGCTGGAAAGGTTAGCCGCCGACGCGAGTCGCCATCACCCGGTAATACTAGCGGGTGATTTCAATGCTTGGGTTGTCGAATGGGGCAGTCGACAAACGAATGCAAGAGGGCGCATACTTCTAGAAATATTCTCGCGACTTAACGTAGTGTTAGTCAACTCTGGAGGCGAAAACACCTTCCAAAGGGGTGGGAGAACATCTGTAATCGACATCACTTATGTGAGCGATTCAGTGGTCAAAGACCTACAGTGGCGGGTGAGCAAGCTGTACACGCACAGCGACCACCAAGCCATCATCTTCGAGGTTGGTCAGCGTATAGAAAAGAGAAATCCTAGGTACGGAACGGCTAGAGGAAACTCGACGCAGAGGTATTCGAGGAAGTATTCCTGCATGATGCGAGGTCGGCAGGAGGTGCCAGGGAAGGGGCAAAGAAAATAGAAGAATCAGTGAAATGGGCATGTGACGCATCCATGCCACGGCGCGCCGGCAATCGTAGACTCCCACCAAACTTCTGGTGGAACGCAGAGATCAACGAATGCCGAAGGATCTGTCTGAAAGCGAGAAGGAGAACTCAGAGAAGCCGGAACCGTCCGGATTTCGATGAACTCCTTCAGAGGTATAAGGAAGCGAGAAAAATGCTGAACAAGGCTATCGCTAGAAGTAAATCCGAGCACTTCAAAAGGTTGTGCAGAGAAGCAGACTCGGACCCCTGGGGTGGAGCCTATAAAATGGTTATGTCAGCGGTCAAGGGCAAACGCTCTCCGCCGATCACCTGCCCCGCGCTGCTCCAGAGTATTGTGTATGTCCTGTTTCCACAGAACGTACGCACGGTCGATCTACCCACCCTCCAGGTGGACCCAGAGGAGATACCTGCGGTGACCGCAGATGAGATTCTGGAGGCTGCATAAAGGTAGCCATCAATAAGGCCCCTGGCATGGATGGCATACCAAATAAAGCGGCGAAGCTAGCAGCTTCAATAGCGCCAGACAGGTTCGCTGAAGTCTTCACAGCGTGCCTGAGGGAGGGGATCTTCCCGGAGCGATGAAAACAGCAGAAACTCGTGCTCCTACCGAAGCCGAACAAACCTCTAGGGGACCCATCGTCCTACAGACCGATATGCCTCCTTAGTTGTATAGGCAAACTTTTCGAGCGGGTGATCTGTAACAGGATTCTCCCTAGCGTCGAAAGGGTAGGTGGCCTGTCGGACAAGCAATTCGGCTTCAGAAAGGCAAGGTCGACGACTGATGCAGTCAATATGGTGGTGGGCATAGCAAGAGCCGCCATAGAGAAAAATCACTGCTGCGCATTGATAACCCTCGACGTAAAAAATGCTTTCAACTCTGCGAGGTGGAGCAAAATAGTTGAGGCGTTGATCAAGCTAGGCACACCAAAGTACCTAGTGCGTGTAGTGGCCGACTACCTCCAGGGTAGGTCGCTTCATTGTGATTCGGATGATGGTCCTAAAGTGTTCGGGACAACATGCGGTGTCCCGCAAGGTTCCGTCCTGGGCCCTCTCCTATGGATCGCAATGTACAATGATGTGTTGGGGCTTCGTCTTCCAAAGGAAGCAGTGGCGATCGGGTTTGCAGATGATATCGGGGTAGTTGTCGAAGGAAAACACCCAGATGACATCGAACTGTACGCAAACGAAGCGATCTGGGAAATAAAAGCGTGGTTAGAACGCGCGGGGTTGAAGCTTGCTGAGCACAAAACGGAAGTAGTGCTGATCAGCAAGCGACGAAAGCTAGTATCCGTAAGGATAAAAGTAGGGGAACAGATCATCCACTCACAGCCCGCACTAAGGTACCTGGGGGTGATGATCGATCGGAGGCTAAATTTCAAGGCGCACTTGGAGGGCACGGCAGACAAAGCGTCTGCGATTTGTGCAGCACTCGCAAGAATGCTGCCCAATGTTGGGGGCCCTATACCGAGTCGCCGCCTCCTCTTGGGGAGGGTGGTAAGCTCAGTCCTGTTATACGCAGCGCCAGTGTGGGCAGCAGCGTTAAACAGGACTGCAAATAGCAGAAAATGGAGGGGTGCTTATAGGCTAAGTGCACTTCGCGCTTGCTGCGCGTACAGGACCACGTCCGACGATGCGGCGTGCGTGATAGCTGGGATGATTCCCATAGATATTCTGGCGAGGGAGGGCATGCGTCTCTATGACCCAGAATATGGTGGAGGGGAGCCAAGAAGGGTGCGGCGGCAGATGGCGCGCTGCGAGTCTTTAAGGGAATGGCAGGCGAAGTGGGACGAGTCTGTTAAGGGTCGCTGGACCCACAGACTTATCCCTAACGTGGAAATATGGGCTACGAGGGAGCGTGGGGAAGTAAGTTACGACCTCACGCAGTTCCTGAGCGGACACGGGGGGTATAGGAAATACCTCCACCGCTTCGGGCACGATGATTCACCGTTGTGTCCAGTATGCCAAGCGACGGAGGAAGACGCAGATCACGTCTTCTTTACCTGCTCGAGATTCGCCGAGGAAAGGGCGAAACTAGAAGAAAGGGTCGAGGAGCCACTAACGCCCGAAAACATCCTAGACCAGATGATGAGGTCTGAGGAAATGTGGAGGGACGTGGAAGCAACCCTCAAGACCATTCACAGAAAGCTAAGGCAAGAAGAAGCCGTAAGAAATAGAGAAAGGCACAGAAATGCCGCGAGCAGAAGCAGCTGAATGAAGCTGAACGACCCCCGCGATGTAATGCTTATTAGCCAGTCCCGCGGGGGTGGATCACGTCAGAGGGGCTTTTTTAGTTCTCATGTTCATAGACCCATATATGCGTATGTGCACTTATGTGTCCATATGTGTGTATATGTGGATTTACGTGAAACATAACCGTCATGCGGGATCGGCCAGTAAGGGGCACATGAGTCATGCCGGTAGCGAATGCTTTTTCACCCCCAGGAAAAATATATATATATATATATATATATATATATATATATATAGTCCTCCGAAAAGAAAGCAAAGAAGAGCTCCGCTTGGACTAAAGTGGAGAGAACAAGAAAGCAAGAAAAAGAAAGAAAAAGAAAAAAGAGGACAGAAAGTCCCACAAAAAAGAAAGGCCTGACGCGCTGATTATAACAGCGACTAGTGGGACATCGTATGCGGACATCCTACGAAAAGTCAGGACGGATGCTTCCCTTACGGAGTTGGGGAATAGGGTTATGCGCATTAGAAGAACTCAAAAGGGCGATCTTCTAATGGAGCTGGCAGCTGGCGAGGGAAAGACGGAAGATCTTAAGCGAAAGATCAAGACGTCAATCGGGGAGGCGGCAGAGGCCCCTGGCATGGATGGCATACCAAATAAAGCGGCGAAGCTAGCAGCTTCAATAGCGCCAGACAGGTTCGCTGAAGTCTTCACAGCGTGCCTGAGAGAGGGGATCTTCCCGGAGCGATGGAAACAGCAGAAACTCGTGCTCCTACCGAAGCCGAACAAACCTCTAGGGGACCCATCGTCCTACAGACCGATATGCCTCCTTAGTTGTATAGGCCAACTTTTCGAGCGGGTGATTTGTAACAGGATTCTCCCTAGCGTCGAAAGGGTAGGTGGCCTGTCGGACAAGCAATTCGGCTTCAGAAAGGCAAGGTCGACGACTGATGCAGTCAATATGGTGGTGGGCATAGCAAGAGCCGCCATAGAGAAAAATCACTGCTGCGCATTGATAACCCTCGACGTAAAAAATGCTTTCAACTCTGCGAGGTGGAGCAAAATAGTTGAGGCGTTGATCAAGCTAGGCACACCAAAGTACCTAGTGCGTGTAGTGGCCGACTACCTCCAGGGTAGGTCGCTTCATTGTGATTCGGATGATGGTCCTAAAGAGTTCGGGACAACATGCGGTGTCCCGCAAGGTTCCGTCCTGGGCCCTCTCCTATGGATCGCAATGTACAATGATGTGTTGGGGCTTCGTCTTCCAAAAGAAGCAGTGGCGATCGGGTTCGCAGATGATATCGGGGTAGTTGTCGAAGGAAAACACCCAGATGACATCGAACTGTATGCGAACGAAGCGATCTGGGAAATAAAAGCGTGTTTAGAACGCGCTGGGTTGAAGCTTGCTGAGCACAAAACTGAAGCAGTGGTGATCAGCAAACGGCGAAAGCCAGTATCCGTGAGGATCAAGGTAGGGGAACAGATCATCCACTCACAGCCCGCTCTAAGGTACCTGGGAGTGATGATCGATCGGAGGCTAAATTTCAAAGCGCACTTGGAGGGCACGGCAGACAAAGCTTCTGCGATTTGTGCAGCACTCGCAAGAATGCTGCCCAATGTTGGAGGCCCTATACCGAGTCGCCGCCTCCTCTTGGGGAGGGTGGTAAGCTCAGTCCTGTTATACGCAGCGCCAGTGTGGGCAGCAGCGTTAAACAGGACTGCAAATAGCAGAAAATGGAGGGGTGCTTATAGGCTAAGTGCACTCCGCGCTTGCTGCGCGTACAGGACCACGTCCGACGATGCGGCGTGCGTGATAGCGGGGATGATTCCTGTAGATATTCTGGCGAGGGAGGGCATGCGTCTCTATGACCCAGAATATGGTAGAGGACAGCCAAGAAGGGTACGGCGGCAGATTGCGCGCTGTGAGCCCTTAAGGGAATGGCAGGGGAAATGGGACGAGTCTGTTAAGGGTCGTTGGACCCACAGACTTGTCCCTAACGTGGAAGTGTGACGCATCAAAATTTCGCGTCACAATCAACCATTAAATTTTAATTTCGAAAACCAAAAAACGAACAGTTAACTGATTTCCAACCGGCTTTGCGAAATCGGTTTGACGAGCTCTCACTCTCTTCTCATTGAGCCGGCACCGAGTTAAGTCGCCTTTTGCGCCCGCAGTTAACAGTGATAGTATACGTACGTATTGATAATGTGTCATAAAATAATGAAAATCCAATAATGTAATAATGTATTAATAAAAGCTTTATAATGAATTTTAATATAATTTAATGTGGTGTGTTATTACTAAAAACATTCACTACCCACATAATGGTGACCCCGACGCCCGACGGCACGAACAAAGGAAAGCGAACATGTGGAATATCTAAATCTTAACTAACAACAATTAAACTATACCAATTTTTTTAAAAAACAATAATAAGTTTCTAAGCATAAATCCCTGTCCGCAAACATAAAAAAAATCTAAAAAATATCAAAGTTAAAAGTACAGTTAGCGTGAGAAAACCGTTAGCATCATGCTATACAGTTAAAAACAGTAAAAACACATATGTAGTGCAAAGACAAAATAAAATAAAAAGCGGATATATACAGGGTGTCCCACATAAACTTACAAAGCGGCCGGCTGTGGATAGGTCTTGGATAGACGAACAAAAAATCGTATGGGTGGGGGGGGGGGAAATCGTAACGGTTTAGCCGCTAGGGCGTTTTGAAGTTTTTTTGCTAGAGTTTTACATATCACCCTATATTTTTGTAACCGTATAACCTATTGTCAAGGTTTTGGTACCAGTGCACGCAGAATTCCTCCACCTTTCCACAACGGTAAAAATAATGGTCCTATCTTATAAACTTTTGGAGTTATGAGTCGCCAAAGTCAAAATTTTGTATTTTTTTCACTAAAATTTCAACTAAAACCACCTTTTTCTCCAAAAAATACGTGATAAACCTACATTTTTTTTTCCAAAATTAAAAAGTTTGGACAATTTCCTATAAATAATGTATTACAACTTTTGAGCCGCAGCTTCTATTTTTGAAGTTATAAGCATTTTTAATGTTTAAATTGGCTCTATTTCGTCCTTTTTTAGTACTTTTCCATCTGAACTTTGTCGAAAAGTGCCAAATAAGCATCGAAAAAGGCCAATATTAACTTTAAAATTGCTTATAACTTCTAAAGTAAAGGCCCTAGAATAAAACTTGTAATACATTATTTATAGGAAATTGTCCAAACTTTTTAATTTTGGAAAAAAAAGTAGGTTTATCACGTATTTTTTGGAGAAAAAGGTGGTTTTAGTTGAAATTTTAGTGAAAAAACTTCAAAACGCCCTAGCGGCTAAACCGTTACGATTCCCCCCCCCCCCCCCACCCATACGATTTTTTGTTCGTCTATCCAAGACCTATCCACAGCCGGCCGCTTTGTAAGTTTATGTGGGACACCCTGTATATATATATATATATATATATATATATATATATATATATATACCGGGTGTTTTTTTTAAAACTTGACACGCAATTCTTGAACAAAGGAGGGGGACAGAGGGAAACCTGTTATACAAAAGATGTCTGATATGGAGGGGGACATCGATTGGGTATAGTGCGCACCCCCTCTCTTCCACCCCCTGACCCGGGGGGGCGGTAACTTTTTTTTTTTAAATGGCAACCCCTATTTTTTATGCAAGATTCAGATTCCTGGGATGAAAATAAACATCTTTTATCTCAAGCATTTTTTTCTATCATTTGTTTTTACTCCGGAAACTTTGATTGAAATCGTCATTAAGGGGAGCTTTCGGTGGATTTCTTTCAAAAAATCCAACTTTTTTTTTGTTACTTTGAACATCTAAGAATACAGCAAACTCTTGAAACTATTTTTGCTGTATTCTTAGATGTTCAAAGTAACAAAAAAAAAATTGGATTTTTTGAAAAAAAAAATCCACCGAAAGCTCCCCTTAATGACGATATCAATCAAAGTTTCCGGAGTAAAAACAAATGATAGAAAAAAATGCTTGAGATAAAAGATGTTTATTTTCATCCCAGGAATCTGAATCTTGCATAAAAAATAGGGGTTGCCATTTAAAAAAAAAAGTTACCCCCCCCCGGGTCAGGGGGTGGAAGAGAGGGGGTGCGCACTATACCCAATCGATGTCCCCCTCCATATCAGACATCTTTTGTATAACAGATTTCCCTCTGTCACCCCTCCTTTGTTCAAGAATTGCGTGTCAAGTTTTAAAAAAAACACCCGGTATATATATATATATATATATATATATATATATATATATATATATATATATATATATGTATATATATATATATGTATATATATATATATATATATATATATATATATATATATATACATAAACATAAACATTAAATTAAATCTAATCAAATAATAAAAAACTACAAAAGGTGCCATTAATTTCATCATTCTAAAAAATATATTAAATATAAATCAAGTGAAATCACATAAAAAAAATTCCATCAGTTTTTATCTACAAAAAAAAAATTTTTTGCAAATACCGAAATTCATGTGCCACAATGAGATCTGCAAGACGAGAGGAATAACGGACCCCAACCAACAATTACCGAATCGCATCGTATGGAACAAAGATCCAGGCAGCAATTTTTCCCATGGAGTCAGAACCGAAGTCATCATTAAAGACAACAACACGAGAAGCATTTATGGAAGTATTTTTTTTAGTATAATTTTTCTCTTTCTTTTTTTTGTTGTTGTTTGTTTAATCGTATTTAAATTAATAATATAAATGAATTAATTTGGAAATTTTTTGTATTTTAGGAAATAAAATGATATTACATGCAATAGAATAAATATACGAAAAAAATTATGGGAAACAAAAGAAATGCTGGCGAAATAATAAAGAGAAGTTAAGAAAAATTAAAAGCAAGTAAAAATACCTGAGTGAGTAGGATTTTTCTTTCCAATAAATAACATAAATAAATAAAAAAACATAAAAAATGTTTTTGTGCAATTATATTTTTATCTTTAAAAACAAAATTTTTTTGAACAAAACAATATTTTTTTATAAAATTATACGTGCATTGCATAGACAATTTTTTTTTCTCGAACGGGTTGTTTCTTTCATGTGTCAACAAATATTTACCTTTACGTAATAGGTGATAGTAAAAAGTTTTCGTGTTAATAGTTGCGGAAAGTGATAGCTTAGCACATTTTCAATTTTTCTTTCGGAATATTTTAATTTAGTTTAGCCATTTGTTGACAATCAAAATTGTATTTCCAAAAAACAGTATTAAAACTAATAAATTTAATAAATATAAATTTAACAAATATATTGCGTATTTGCGACGATCAGCTCTCTCATAGCCAACTATATCCTACGTCCTATAACAAATATGACTCATTGCAACTCTGTCTCGCACCACAAATAGTAATTAACGCAAGGAATATTAGTATATCGTTCGTGCAACTATTCAAATAAATAAACGTGAATACAAATTTTATGAATTCAATGTTTTCTTTGAATTATTTTTTTCTACCCGCTCGTTTCGAACCATCGTAAACTCTCACGCGCACAAGCTTTCGTCTGGTTACCTCACTTCAGATTTTAACGTCATTATAAAAGTTCCAGTACTCACTACTTGTTTTGCATTCCTTAATGTTAAATGGTTTAACGAAACCATTACTTACAAATAACCAACACTAAGGCAATTTTAACAAAATGAGTACAGACGAAGAACCAGCCGGACCCAGTGCCAATGCTCAAGACTTAAAAAATAACGAACGTGATAATGCTTACACACCTGAAAACCCACACTTCATTTCTTCTTTCAAATTTCCACCATTCTGGAGTAATCGACCAGATCTCTGGTTTATTCAGGTCGAGACCCAGTTCCGCATCAAAGGCATAACTAGTTCATCCACAAAGCATGATCACTTAGTAGCATCGTTACCTTCAGACACGATGGAAATCGTGGCTGATGCTCTCCTACACCCACCTAGCCAAAACAAGTACGAAAACTTAAAAAAGCTACTTTTACAAAGAACTAGGGATTCAGAAGAACGGAGATTAGACGATCTTCTACATAAAGTAGATTTAGGAAACTATAAACCCTCTGAGTTGTACAGGCACATGGAATCCTTGGCAGGAGGAAACAGCCTGGTCAATAACTCACTATTGAAGAAGCTATGGATAAATAAATTGCCACCATCCATGCAAGCCTGCGTCATAGCAATCGAAGATTCCCAGCCATTGGAAGAAATCTTTAACATTGCAGACAAGATTTTCGATATGAGCTCTGCGACAAAAATTTCATCGATTTCTACCAATAGCGTGGACACCTTTCAAAGAAATTTAACAAAGTCCATAGTAGAAATATCAAACCGTTTAAAAAATCTCGAAATGCATCAGTCCAGACGTCGAAGTCGATCCCAAACTATCGACCGTTCACGTTCTAGATCGCAATCTAACAACCGACATCAATTTCAACAATATGTTCGAAGACAACCACAAGTAAACGTATGTTGGTTTCACCAAAAATTTAAAAACAGAGCCAGGAAATGTGTAAAGCCGTGCGAATTCAATAACAACCAATTTAAAAGTGATGACACAAAAAACTAAAAATATCTGCCTCGGGCACGGCTCCGAAGTCAGATAAGTTTTCACGCCGTTTATTCATATACGAAAAAAATCTCAAAACCTATTTTCTAATCGATACCGGAGCAGAAATATCCGTGTTTCCTAAAAGACTTATCTCGAAAAAACTTTACCAATCAGAATACAATTTAATCTCCGCCAACGGCACTCCCATAACAACTTACGGCAACACACATTTGTCATTAAGCTTAAATCTACGACGTAGTTTTGATCATACCTTCATCATCGCAGGAATTGACCATCCTATAATCGGCGCTGATTTCCTGTTTAAGTTCGATCTCTTAGTAGATCTTCGCCGAAAAAGACTGATAGACAGGAAAACTGCCCTCTCAGTAGAGTGTATGGCACGTAAAACTAAAGTAATCTCACCTAGATTATATTCTTTCGAAGATGAATTCGGATCCATCTTAAATAACTTCCCTTTATTGAAGGCCCCCCCTGATTTTAATATACAGGTCAACCATAAAGTTGTTCACCACATACATACTCAAGGTCCACTGCCTTGCGCTAGGGTTAGACGCCTTAACACGGAGAAATACAAGGTAGCAAAGTCCGAATTCGACCAAATGATAAAACTTGGAATCTGTCGACCATCCTCATCCCCAGTGGCATCTCCATTGCCCCTTGTCCCTAAAAAAGGTTGCACGGATTGGAGACCATGCGGCGACTACAGGCAATTAAACACGGTTACAACGCCGGACAAAAATCCATTGCCTAACCTTCAGGATTTTTCAATTAACCTCCACGGTTGCACTCACCTTTCCAAAGTCGACCTAGTCAGAGCCTATCATCAAATTCCTGTCGCTTCAGAGGACATCTATAAAACCGCGGTCATAACCCCCTTTGGGCTCTTCGAATTTTTCAGAATGCCTTTTGGCGTAAGAAACGGGGCTCAGACCTTTCAGCGTTTCATAAACAACATACTCTCAGATCTACCATTCATTTTCGTTTACGTGGACGATATACTCGTCAGCAGCAAATCTGCAGAACAGCATAAGGAACACCTAAAGATTCTCTTCGAACGTTTACAAGCCGCTGGTATGAACATAAACCCCTCTAAATGCGTGTTTGGCACCAACAAGTTAGAATTTTTAGGACATGATATTACTCAACAAGGCATCGCACCTTCACAGAGTAGAATCGAGGCAATAATAGATTTTCCTTCCCCAAATTCAATGAAGAAGCTACAACGATTTCTAGGGATGATAAATTTCTATCACCGTTTTCTTCCGGAAGCAGCCAAATTGTCAGGACCTCTGTATGACATGTTAAAAATTTCTAAGACAAAACAAAAAGCCAAAACAAATTTTGAGTGGACTGAAAAGAACGAAACACTTTTCAAGGAAATAAAAACAAAACTTCAAAAATATACACTACTAGTACATCCCAACCCTCAAGCCGACATCTCACTTTGGGTCGATGCATCAAGCGATGCAGTGGGAGCAGTGTTACAGCAGAATAATGGCAACGAATGGCAACCTTTAAGTTTCTTCTCAAAACGTTTAAAGCCATCTGAAAATAAGTACTCAACGTTCGATCGAGAACTCCTAGCCATTTATTTAGCTGTAAAACACTTTAGGTATTTCGTCGAAGGAAGAAATTTTGCCATATATACAGATCACAAGCCCTTGACTAACGTCTTACAATCAAAAACCGAGAAATCCCCGAGACAAATCAATCATCTTAACTTTATAGCACAATTCACAGATGACATAAGACATATTAAAGGAACGGAAAACATAGTGTCGGATACACTCTCAAGAGCTTACATAGATTCAATCAGTCCCTGCGAAAACCCAGACATCCACTCCTGGGCAGAAGAACAAGAAAAAGATGAAGAATTAAAAGACATATTAAATAAAGCTGGAGATAATTCCTCTTTCACCCTTCAAAAAATAGCTTTCCCTCCAGATAATACAGAACTTTGGTGCGAAACTAAAACCAAAGACAATCGGCCATACGTCCCTAAAAGTTTACGACAAAATATTTTCGAAGCTATACACAACCTATCTCACCCCGGCATTCGGCCATATCCCCACTATCCACTAAGATACAGGGTGTTTACGAAAACAAAAAAATTTATTGTTTTAATATTTACTTAAACTTGAATAACTCCTAGACTAAGTATCGTAGAGCAACAGAAGCTTGAGTGACTCCGTTTAAAAGATATGCAATGAAAAACTGTGACCAAAATCGCAATATTTTTCGTTTTTTTTTTAGAAAAATTCCAATATTTTAGCATTTTGGTCATATTTTGAACATAAATATCGTGTAAACGGAGTCACTCAAGATTCTGTTCTTAATATCATATAAAAGAATGCACAATTACCTAAAAGACGAACCCAATTACGTTGCTCTACGATACTTAGTCTAGGAGTTATTCAAGTTTAAGTAAATATTAAAAAAATAAATTTTTTTGTTTTCGTAAACACCCTGTATCTTAGTGGATAGTGGGGATAGCCCCCTCTCTAAAACAATTTTTTTCTCCAAAACTAACCAGGAATCACCCCTGAAAATATTAGCAACGTGGTCCAAAAGAGGATATAGCGAACATCTGATTACCTATACAAGTTGCGAATTGGGGGGACATAAGTATCTCAAATCTTTAAAACGGCGATATCTCATGAATGGTCATTCATACGGGAAAATGCATAATACCATTTTTTGTAGATAATCGCATGATCTACAAACTTTGTAAATAATATTTTGTGGTAGGACCTGCCGTTTAGGAGATATTAGCCAAAAACAGAATTTTCTGTTTTTAGGGGGTTATTTTAGGGGTAGCGTACAACCAATTTTACGAAACTTTTTTTTAACATATTTTACTCACTAAAAACTATTTTTTTAAAAAAAATTTCGTGAGTTAACATTTAGTTAGAGGTCCAAACCCCTAACAAATGAACTATTTAAAAGAAATCTAATAAAATCCGTACTTCGTAACTAGACCACCTACCTCGAAGACTAGACGTGATGGATACCACATATGTTTGGAACATTTAATCTATGACTCATTACCTATTTATTCCAGCTAGCAGTTAAGAGGGTACCAAAATCGTGTAACGCAGTGTAATGTGTCATAAAATAATGAAAATCCAATAATGTAATAATGTATTAATAAAAGCTTTATAATGAATTTTAATATAATTTAATGTGGTGTGTTATTACTAAAAACATTCACTACCCACAGGAAGTATGGGTTTCGAGGGAGCGTGGGGAAGTAAGTTACGAACTCACGCAGTTCCTGAGCGGACATGGGGGGTATAGGAAATACCTCCACCGATTCGGCCACGATGATTCACCGTTGTGTCCGGTATGCCCAGCGACGGAAGAAGACGCAGAGCACGTCTTCTTTGCCTGCTCGAGATACGCCGAGGAAAGGGCGGAATTAGAAGAAACGGCCCAGGCGCCACTAACGCCGGAAAACATCGTAGAGCATATGATGAGATCCGAGGAAATGTGGAAGAAAGTGGAAGAAACCCTGAAGGCCATTCACAGAAAGTTAAGGCAAGAAGAAGCCACAAGAAACAGAGAAAGGCGAAGAAATGCCGAGAGCAGTAGCAACCCCTATGGGTAAACACCAGAGGGACACCTAAAGGGTCACGGTGGTGACACCCGCCCGAAGTAATGCCTCGCGGCGGTTCCGGGGGGGATAAGCGTCACACAAAGGGGTGGTGAGTTTATTCAGTAGGAGTCTGAAACTCGGTCTGAGTGCGGGAACCTCAGAAGTGTCTATGTAGAGTCTCACCATCCCCCGTAAAAAAAAATAAATAAAATATATATATATATATATATATATATATATATATATATATATATATATATATATATATATATATATATATACAGTATTGTGCAAAACTATAGCACCGCATTGCATGGATTTCAAATAATAAGTCAGAACTCCGAAATTATTAAAGTTACAATCTCGAAACTCTGCCACTTTATTACTTTAATTATCAGCTTTATCCTTACTAATATTATAAATGCGAAAGTAACTCTGTCTGTCTGTCTGTCTGTCTGTCTGTCTGTCTGTCTGTCTGTCTGTCTGTCTGTCTGTCTGTATGTTACGCTTTCACGCCTAAACCGCTGGACCGATTTTGATGAAATTTACAACAGACATAGTTTAGACCTTGGAGACGGACATAGGCTATTTTTTTTGGAGAAAAAAGGGTTGAAGGGGGTGAAATGGGGTTCAATAAGTTGTAAGGGGATTTATTTTCTTTACTTTTTTTCTATTGTATAAAAAGTAACTGACTGAAAGACAACGCACAACCTAAACCGCTAGAGCTAAAGGGCTGAAATTTTTGACAGTGCATCCCTAGCGATTTTTCGAAATTCATCCCCTAAGGGGGTGAAATGGGTTTTTTCCAAACCGCTAAAGCTATAAGGCTGAAATTTTGACAGTACACCCCTATAATGATGTGGACATCCACTAAGAAGCGATTTTTCGGAATTCATCCCCTAAAGGAGAGAAATGGGGTTTTTCCAAACCGCTATAGCTATAGGGCTGAAATTTTGACAGTGCATCCCTATAACGGCGTGGACATCCAGTATAAAGCGATTTTTCGAAATTCATCTCCTAAGGGGTTTTTCCAAACCGCTATAGATATAGGGCTGAAATTTTGACAGTGCATCCCTATAATGGCGTGGACATCCACTAGAAAGCGATTTTTCGAAATTCATCCCCTAAGGGGGTGAAATGGGGTTTTCCCAAACCGCTATAGATATAGGGCTGAAATTTTGACAGTGCATCCCTATAATGGCGTGGACATCCACTATAGAGCGACTTTTCGAAATTCATCCCCTAAGGGGGTGAAATAGGGTTTACCCAAACCGCTAAAGCTATAGGGCTGTAATTTTGACAGTGCATCCCTATAATGGTGTGGTTTTCCACTATTAAAGCGATTTTTCGAAATTCATCCCCTAAGGGAGTGAAATGGGGTTTACCCAAACCGCTAAAGCTATAGGGCTGAAATTTTGACAGTGCATCCTTATAGTGATGTGGACATCCACTAAGAAGCGATTTTTCGGAATTCATCATCTAAGCGGGTGAAATGGGTTTTTTCCAAACCGCTATAGATATAGGGCTGAAATTTTGACAGTGCATCCCTATAATGGCGTGGTCTTCCACTATAAAGCGATTTTTCGAAATTCATCCCCTAAGGGGGTGAAATGGGGTTTTTCCAAACCGCTATAGATATAGGGCTGAAATTTTGACAGTGCATCCCTATAAAGGCGTGGACATCCACTATAGAGCGACTTTTCGAAATTCATCCCCTAAGGGGGTGAAATAGGGTTTACCCAAACCGCTAAAGCTATAGGGCTGTAATTTTGACAGTGCTTCCCTATAATGGCGTGGTCTTCCACTATTAAAGCGATTTTTCGAAATTCATCCCCTAAGGGAGTGAAATGGGGTTTACCCAAACCGCTGGAGCTATAGGGCTGAAATTTCGACAGTGCATCCCTATAATGACGTGGACATCCACTAAGAAGTGATTTTTCGAAATTCATCCCCTAAGGGGGTGAAATGGGGTTTTTCCAAACCGCTATAGATATAGGGCTGAAATTTTGACAGTGCATCCCTATAGTGATGTGGACATCCACTAAGAAGCGATTTTTCGGAATTCATCCCCTAAGGGTATGAAATTGGGTTTTTCCAAACCGCTAAATTTATAGGGCTGAAATTTAACAGTGCATCCCTATAATAGCGTGGACATCCACTAAGAAGCGATTTTTCGAAATTCATCCCCTAAGGGGGTGAAATGGGGTTTTTCCAAACCGCTATAGATATGGGGCTGAAATTTTGACAGTGCATCCCTATAATGGCGTGGACATCCACTATAGAGCGACTTTTCGAAATTCATCCCCTAAGGGGGTGAAATAGGGTTTACCCAAACCGCTGAAGCTATAGGGCGGTAATTTTGACAGTGCATCCCTATAATGGCGTGGACATCCACTTAGGAGCGATTTTTTGAAATTTATCCCCTAAGGGGGTTAAATGGGGTTAACCCAAACCGCTGGAGCTGGCTTTAATTTTGACAGTTCATCTCTATAATGACGTGGACATTCACTAAGAAGCAATTTTTCGAAATTCATCCCCTAACGCAGTGAAATGGGGGACATAAACATGCCAATCTCTGCTTCAAAACTTGCAGATTTGTTGAGCAGAGGTGATATACGCAGCAATT